>CM055895.1:64130249-64420249 GCA_029582155.1 Panopea generosa | reverse complement strand
TACTGCTGCTGCTGCTACTACTACCAATATTACTACTACTTCTACCACTACTACTACTACCACTACCACCACAGCCACTACCACTACAACTACCACTACCACTAATACTACTTCTACTACTACTTCTACTACTTCAACTACTGCTACTTCTAGTCTACTGCTGCAGCTGCTGCCACCACCACCACTACTACTACTACTACTACTACTACTACTACTACTACTACTACTACTTCTACTTCTACTACTACTACTACTACTACTACTACTATTTCTACAACTACTACTACTTCTAGTCTATTGCTGTTGCTGCTGCTGCTGCTGCTGCTACTACTACTACTACTACTACTACTACTACTACTACTACCACTACTACTACTACTACTTCTACTACTACTACTACTACTACTACTACTTTTTCTAGCCTACTGCTGGGCTACGGCATAAATAGGAGTTATGCATGCAATGCTTCCGTGCTTTTAATGACTGGGAGTTCTCGTATTGATATGAGGGAACAGTTTACGTAAACCCACTCTGGTAATCAATCAAACGTCTTGTTAATTTATGTGCAAATCATTCTGACATAACCATGCGTGTCACGGAATGTAGGTACACAAGTCCAAGCTGCCTCTTTGGTTTTCTACCGTCGAATACTTTCGGGTAATCCATTCCGATACTCTTCATTGGATGGAGATTATCTGAATTGACACTCGGGAGTATCCGTGAACCGACGATGTACGTTTTCATGACCAACGGCCACACAGGCGGTACAAGTCTTTTTAATTAAGTGTTATTAACAAAGACTTATATCTTTTAAGAAAATAGTAATAATACTTATACTTACTACTTCTATTACTACTACTAATTATTATTATTATAATAATAATAATAATAATAATAATAATAATAATAATAATAATAATAATAATAATAATAATAATAATAATAATAATAAAATAATGATAATAATAATAATAATAATAATAATAATAATAATAATAATAATAATCATGATAATATTATACAATATTGCAATTTTGGTGTATTCAAATGCATTTCGTTTCTTCTTATTTCGTAGAGTGACAGATAATGACGTATATATACTTAAGCTAAAAAAAAACACTAAGTTGTCTTCAACAATCGCAACTATTTCAAGCATTGTTATCAAAGCTAAATTAAGAACTATTTGAAAATATGACATTTCCTTTCGTTTGAAGAGCACGAACGGATATAAATAGACAGTACGCGTGACCAAGACTATGTATACGAAACAGGTGTAAAGTGGTCTCTAGTTACTTCAATTATCTTTTCATTGAATGTAAAATCACTTTGAGAAGGTGTTAGGAAAGATATTATACCATTCAACATGAAATATTTACAGATGTTAAGATATGATTGTTTATAAACGGTTATTGAATATCTAAACACATATTGACAGTAATTAATTTAACTGTAAACTGATACTGTTCCTTACATGTTTAACCCTGTGCGTGTTTTATTTGGTTTTTGAATACTCCGGGCGATGGCGTGTAAGTGGGTATGTATTTGTTTGAGAAGGTGAGAATGGGGTTAGTCAATGTATTTAATGAATATTTCAAGGGCTGATCATTTTTAAAGTACGTGTAGTGGCTGGGGGTTAGATAAAAATAGGAGCTGCTTTATAGTAATCATGGTGAACCCAAGACCCTGTACCTAATAGCTACAATTATTTGAGTCTGAGAATCGGACTCAGACTCAAAATCTGACATTTTTGTAAAACCCAGTAAATATACAAGACTGGGTAAGAAATGTAACCTTGGTACATTTTTCTGTTAAAAAAACACTTGACGTGATTGTGTCTTCAATTAAATATAGTAATTTGCTTGTTTAATTGTTATTTGAATCTTAAATTTTGGATGAATTTAGATCCAGAGTCTCACCATTCAATTCAGTGAGGGACAACACCCGTGTGTTTAAACACCATCACATAGCGCAAGATAATATGAAAGCATGCTGTCAGAGAGGACGGTAAGCCGCCGATCCGGTGTCCAGGGAGCACATAAAATATTCCACTGAACACCTCTATCAATCAGCCCAAGCACATGCATTCAGCCGAATCCGAGGCTGTTCGTAATTCTCGCGAGAACTTGTAGCAGTATCAATAAATGTTATTTTTATCCAAACACCGTTATATAAAAGTATGGAAAATGGAAATACAATTCTGGTCAACCGTTGTGGTCTAGTGACAAAGCATCGGACCCGGAATGGAGGGATCATAAAGCCGATCCCATACCTCTGTTACAGTATACATGTACGTTGTTGTGTCCTTGGGCAAGAAATGTTATCTATATAAATAGTGTAGTAATTTTTTCATGAGCAAGATTTTAACGAATTGGTATAAAATTGTTTCACAGTCGATGATCAATATATTAACCAATCGTCATTTCCCTGTATAAAAAGATGTGCACTGGTTTTATGAGGAGCATATGAACTGCGTGATAACTAGCATCACACAAAATAAGTAATTGCCCGATATATCCAATTAGCCAAAAACTGATTGTCTCCTAGCCACACAATGCAAAGTCTGACAATCGTCTAAATGAAATGACTGATTCGATTACCGGAGTTGCTTAATTTTAGTCTCGGGCATTCTTTCCAATCATTTGATTGTTTACTGCGTTCTAAAATGCCGCTTCCAACTTCACTTCCGGTAGCCTTTGCGATTTTATTTCCATGTAATAATAAAATCGATGAGCCATTCCAGAAGTGTCAAGGATAACCGGAAGTGAACGCAGAAGAGATTTGCGTAATGATCTCCAACATCCGTCGTCTTGAAAAGTCGTTTGAAATGTCTCCAGGGTATCAAATGAGACCTTCTAACGACTGTCCATCGATTATTAGCAGTGGCCGTACTCAAAACGTCACAGATATCCAATGGATGATATGCTCCTTTATATCAGACGAATTTTCAGATAAACACTTGATGTAAATCCGGTGATGTCGATTTTTAATGAAGCTGTTCATAACGGTCACATAATTGATCTATCAGTTAGACGGCCCGTATTGATTAGAGAGAAAAGCGAGAGAAAGAATGGCCAAAGATTATCAAATAAGCATTCATTGCGTTGATTACATTGCCCAGGGACATTGGTGACAATTCTGCTGATGTAGTTCGTTTTTTTTCTGTAATACTTCGTATATAAACATCTTTGATCATCATGACATCAACTGAGCATTTGGTTTAATTTTTTTTTCTTCAAAATGTAATTGTGTCAATAGTACAGTCAAACCTGTATTACGCAGCCAGTCAAGGGAAGGAGCAAATGTTGTCTTTTAAGACAGGTTGTTACTTAATACAGGTGGATTTGCTATGGAAACATAGAAATGGGAAGTAGCAAATGTGGGCTGTTTTAAACAAGCGGCTGGTTAATAGAGGTGACCACTTACACATGTTTGACTGTATTGTTTTTTATTGTGGCGATGAGCGTATCAATGCCATACAGGTTTCTGCTAGGGACAGGGTGTTGGTGCTTCCCTACTGGAGTCACTTGTCATAGTCATATATTGCTGTATCCTACACCATCCACATATACCAGGTATAACACTTCCGTCTGAAGTAAACCAACCATCTATATACCACGAGCCAAACACGAAGAGCAGCAGTACTATATATCGTTATATATTAAATACGAATGTTTCTCTTTTTTTGTAAAAAAGGAAGGCACTGACACTATGCATTTTGTTGGACGTATTTCCCATGTTTCTTTAGTTCTCCGTCCACGCATGTCTGCGTAATGAAATGCAGAAAGCAAAAACAGCGTTGGTTGTTGTCAATGAGATGCATTGCTTAAAGGATCAATACGGTGTCATTAAATGACGTTTTAACAAAAGACAGCGAGTTTTGGATTATATAATGTTACAACATTACTTATAAACACGAACTTAAATGGTTTTCAACCTGTGTTCTGACAACTCACTATCATTACCAATGGCTGAATTCTGGCCATTATTGTAGACATTAACATGACAATGACGCGTCTGTTATAAACAGATTTTTTCTATTCAATGATATGAATTTTGTCACGTGATGTCTGTCTTGGCACACCTTTGCGTGTTCATGACGTATTTACTTACTTGTATAATTAAACGATTTTGTTCATTTTGAGATTGGCATTGTTTGCCTTATTCTGTGAACGTACGAGCCAGCTGTTCTTTGGGCAGAATTAATGGTTATCTTTCATTGGTATGGTACGTTTTATTATTTAATCAGTCAACTTTATGAATCTCTAACACCAAGCTGGCTGTATGAATCTGTTTCCGTGTTTTTACCTCTTGTCATTCTGCCACTTCTTGTGTCTCCTTATGCTCTGATAGACTCTGGTTCCGACACTGTAACATAGTCGCAGCGCGTCATAGCGCGTGTGCGTGGACGTTCATTGATGGATTGGTCTGCCATTGATAAGGTATCTCTGGATGCTACTCGGTGTTCAAACTCTATTTCTATCTCCAGGCGCCATTGATATAGAAAAGAAAATTCTTCTTAACTATTTTGTTGGTAACAAAGGATTGGTCTAATGCAGCGGTCTGGTTTCTAGGGAATAATTTCCTACAATATCGTCATATTAATCAAGTCTGCATGCCGTGCAAGTTATATCCTGACTGACGAGATTCCATAAATGTTCCATTCGCTGGCATATTTTACGAGATGGGAAGAAAAGGTGGACACCTTCAGTGTTTATTTTTTTTTTAGTTATTAACGTATGCATATAAGTTTATTTGTATGATTTGCTATTATTAGTCGCAATTGATTGTCTCAACAGGCAGCAAGAAACGCAGTGGATGACCGACGTCGAACCGCTTCTGTGTGTATATATACATATATGATTTTTACATAGAGAGTTGATTAAAGAAAATAAAACTTATGGTTTTTCTATATCGAGTCTTTCGCCTCTTGTTTGTCACCTGTACTGATTTCCGATTTGAAATTGTTATGTCACTTAAAACTCTCGACAACACGTTAAATAATGGATTTTGGGCAAGAAATCATAGCAGGGAATCATTATTCATGCGTTTTTCACCATCGGATTTACTTTTTTTGTTACATCTTACAGTGACGATTTGTTGGCGTTTTTCACGTTTCGTGACATTTTTCTTGTTTATTATATCAACATATTCTTTAAATATTTGTTATTTTTATTTTATATGTAAAAGGAGTAAAAATAACTGAATGTGATGGTATATATTTAAAATCTCTATTCATTTTTTTTCGATAAATGACGATATTTTAAAATTGAAAAGTACAAGAATTTTTAAAATGTACGCCAACATCTGACGTATGCACGTATAAGTATTATAAATATATAGCAATGCTATATGGCTGTAAGTGCGTTAGTGTTAATGCCAAATAAAAACTGCACAGATGTTTTGTGTGTTTTTTAATGGGATTTAACGCCATTTCCAACACATTTCAGGTTATATATGGCATATCCAGTTTTACTGACGGAGAGAGCCTCTGACTGAGTCAGACTGAGTAGAACCACCGTCCTTCTGCAAGTAACTGGCAAACTTTCTCATATAATTTGTTTCTGAGCGAGCGGGACTCGAACCTACGACCTTAACGGTGAGAGGTTAGTGATATTAAGACGTCGCCTTAGATCACTCGGCCACGGATGTCCCTTTGCACAGATGTAAAACAAATTTCAAGCGTGTTGTCAATTATATCTGTAATGTGTTTTGCATATTTATATATTTTGTTTTAGACAGTCAACGGTTTTAGCTGGTGATGAAGGCCATTGTGTCATCCCAACCTTTACCCACAGCCATGTTTTCTACAAAAATAATTGAACTGACGCGAGGACGACTTTCACTCAGCCTTCTGTCCACGTTGCATTGTTTGTCCAAGTATATACGATGAACAGTTTACTCGTTGGTTTGTCTAAGGCAAATGGCGATGTAGCAACCAATATCGATCGCTGATTGGATAATCGACTTGTCTGATTGACAGTCTGCGGCAGGTCAATTCAATTACTCGTAAACTTATACGTTAATGCAAATACATTGATTTAAGTTGTTTTTTTCTGTTTGATTAAGTTAAGTTAAGCTATATTCAAAAGGTCATGCTTCAATCAAATAAAAATACCATGTAATGTCGCTTATGGGAAATACGTTGCATTGATTTCACGTAAATAATCGGTTTCATCAAAGCTACCACGCAACTCGTTTACGGCGCTCGTTTAGCGGGAGTAATTCACGTTCCCTGCTTTATATGTTAATTAGCAAAGGACACTGACCAATCTAGTCCTTATGTATAAAGTTAATTGCGATCAGATTCATACGGACGACATCAAAACTGACTTATTCGTTCTCATTTCACAACTGTCATTCGGCTCGCGATTTATAAAGCGGGCGACAATAACGCAATGTAGTGAGACAATACAGGTCGTCTGACTGAGTCGTCTGAGATTACTATTGATTTGGCCTAGGGAGACTTAGTATTAAAAAGGGAATACATGAAGTACAGTCCCTGATTAACGTTGCATTATCTATGTAATGATATTATTTAATTCTAAATGTGAAGAAGTTTAAACAAACTAACATAAAAAAATAAACCATGGAGCGCGTGGAGAGCACCGGACCCATGATCGGAGAGTCGTGGGTTCGATCCTCTGCCACGACAATGTGTGGTGTCTTTTAGCAGGACACCTTCCGCATATGGTTCTACCCAGGAAAACTTCGAGCGTGATTTGTCTAAGTTGTAAAAGCTTATTTTACAATCGAAGTAATAATAAATTTAAACTAAACTAAAATCAACAAACAAAAACATCCAAATAACAAAAAAAAGCCAAACACATAAACACATGGACTGAACTATTTCCACGGACTTCCCATGCTCACATGTTTTTTTTTAAAATTTACATACGACTGAACGTAAAGTCATAGGTCGAACTACATCTGATTAAGCATACGAAATGCCATCAATCCTGGCTAAAATCATATAAATGTCACCCTTTTTAACACAAGTGATGTCTAACTACAGTATATGCTATGGCAGCTGTTTGCTTTACTTAATATCTTCAGCAAGAAATCACAGTCCTTGTGAACCACTTTGAAAATATTTCAAACCATTATTACACAGAACATTTTCAAACAATATTACACAGAACTTTTTTAAGCGCCAGAATCATGATACCGTGGCAAAAAGGGAGGCAATTGTGTGGTGAGAGAAGTACACACGATATACCGTATCAACTGTCGCTATTCAAACAGTGACATGTTACCGCGGTAAATGATATATAATTTGATATTTAATGAACAATCTTCGTGGTGATTTTATCCGTTTTTCTCATTAACTACTCCACGGCCATATAGACGCCCACTAACGTTATCATTGAGTGAAACAATGATATTTGTTCGATTTCTTCCTCTGACGTGGGATACCGTTGTTGCTCTCGGATACCGTGCTGGCATTATGTAGCAATCCACATACGTGCCTTTACGATTACATAAGTGTATAAATCTTTTATTGTCTTTTATTGTCATGAAGGTTTTTACAGTAGTAGTTACCAAATCGATTGTTGAAAGTTTCATATACGTTAAACAAGTATGGAAGGTCAGGTTTGCCACTACGGCGATATTACGATACATAAGTGATGTAAGTTATGCCAAGTCACATTCACACTTATTTCTGTAGTTTGTTATTTGGCAACTTTAGCTGAAACTGTTGACCATAAGCGGAAAATAGATTTCAATTAGTTACCAGAACTCATTGGGCCAGTTTATTTCAAAATGTATATGCTTATCTGTTCAAAGTGCTTTCTTGGAATATGTTTTGAAAACGACTGCCAAATATGTTGTTTCAAAACGTAGGATAACAGAATGTTTCGTTACAAATTCTATTTTCCTTTTAACGATCTAATCTTAGTTTCCTTTTGGCATGCTCAAGATATTTCGATATGGATTTAATTTTATACGCAATGCCACTATTTCCCTTCAGGTCGGCATGTTTTATATGCTCCGAACTTCAAGCTATAAACTGATCATTGCTTCAGTAGTTCTTAACAATATCTTGTTGATATTGACTTATTCATTGGTAGGTTGTGCAATGTGCACATACTTGTCCAGTGATAGAGTATCGGGTACGGGTCAATAGGTTAGTGGGTAAAACATCACTAGTGCTTCGTTTTTTATGGCTCAAAGCAAGCCACTTTACCAACATTTGGTTCCACTTTTCCAGGTGATTATTTGCAAAAGTTTATGTTCAAAATCTAGTAACAGTTTTAACTATGCAACAGATGTAGAAAGTCTAATACATAAATTCATTTAAACAAACAAAGTACATAAAATATATATAATAGTACCATTGATGACTTCCTTAAAATATAAAAGCGCTAGATGGATGTGTTGCTGTATATTTACTGAACAGACAAGCTAATCCGCCACCTGTTGTATTTCTAATACCTTCGTCAAAATAGTGAGGATCGTTATCAAAAAATTGATTGTTATGTATTGTTTTTTGTATGGCAAATCCAATTTTCAAGAACATTGTTACAGAAACTACATAAAATGTCAGGTAACTGGTTAGACTCAAATTAAATGTGGTGAATTTTTAAATAAAGCAAACAATTTGGAATTTGTATGATTCATACATTTTTCTGTTTGTATGTCATCGTATATAAATTCATGGAAATGTAAGAAGATTCCTGTTAAAAAAGTTTCCAATGCGAATTGCAAATACTTAAACTTTTGAGTAGAAATTTGTGGTCTATACTTAAGATGTAGGTGATTTAGGGACCGGCATTCTCTAAAGTATTACTTAAATGCTTAAAACTTAACTAACTTTTAACTGGTTATTTGTCTATTTTATTGCACAATTAATCTATCCCAGAACCTGATATCTTTCGAATCACCAATTCTATGCCTGTCCCACAATTCACAGCAATTGAACATTTACTAAATGATGACGTCATTCAAACTTTCCCTGAAGCAAATGACCAATCAGCGTGCTCGTAATAATTGCTATTGAACGAACCCAATCGGGAGAGCTTGGTTTGTTCTACAGACTATTTCACAATATTCAGTGTAACTGGAACCAGTCTCAAATCAGGGTCTGCTGTCTGATTGTCTTAGATGTAGGTTTTTAAGTACTTAAGTATATGTATATATCAAAAAATGTTGGTAAAATAGAGACAGGTTTAAGGTTTGTTAATGTGACTGAGCTTGGTAGTATGGCACAGTCGCCAATATGATATACATATGTACCAGGAATGTTGTATATTAACGACATTCAATACAATACGCAACTATCCTATTAATCACTTTAAAATATTTAAAACACATACATCGTTTTACATCCCACAAAACATTTACATTCTTGTACTATTAATATGCCGGTCTTTTTAATTCATCTTAAAAAAAATGAAACCGTGACTCATCGCTCACACGCACGCATGTGCAATGCAAGTCGTGTTATATTTGTAAAACACAAATCTCCCCTATATCACGGTGTTAACCCACGTGACTTTATGCTATGAATTGGTGCGAAAATTGGAGGAAAAGTGCCCGCTTCAGGTTAAAAAATGTATAGAGATAAACAACCGATGATATAAAGTGAAAAGGTATTATTGTGTAAAAGGTGCAACAGCGTTATTTTGTAAATTGCACCGCTCCATACCATACTTGACTCATCGGAGCTCAAAACTCCGTTGCCTTCTTTGCAAAAAAAAATACATTTTTTGCTTGGTCACTTTATATAACTTGTTGTTCGTCTCCATACATAGTCGGCGTTCGTCTTTGTTTCGTGATTTTTTATGAAATATTTAAGAAGATGTCTCCTTAAATATTGCCTGAAGCCGGCACTTTTCATTCGATATTTTGCACTCCGCCATAGTGTAGTTGACCGCAGTGTATACGGTGTTCATATAATAACATCACGTTTGATCTCAGCATATTTATAGACCGTGGTGATGTAGAACAAGTGTTTTATTATCCATTTTCCCGTGCAACAGGTGCATTGTTAATACCAAATTGGGATTGTTACATTTATATTAATTACTACAGCACCTGAGTCATGGTTACCTTTTATGGCATTTTGTTCATGTGTTCACATGTTACAGGTTACACTTTTGTTATCATGTAAGGTAAAAATCGGGGGGGGGGGGGGGGGGGGGGATTGACATTCATATCAATATTCAACACGTTTACTTTACCATCCATTTTATTCATGACTAAAGAACGAAATACTTAAAAAAATAAACTGAATTCCATTTATAGTTTTGTGTCGTAAACACTAAAATGTATTAAAAAGACGAATAAGAAAAATCACATCAAAAACGGTTTTGTTTAATGCGATCGATAAATTTTCATTAAATTTGTTTCATTTTGCCATTTTCATATTAGTTCCTAAGTGTTGTTTTGTTGATTTTGCTCTAAATTAATTGAACAAAAAAAGAAGATCATTTTCACGGATATGAAATTGCGGCGACAAATTGTTGTCGGTATCTTGTCTTCTCTAACCAAACCTCGCCCTGTTTTTAATACGATATTGGTTAATGAATTAAAACAGCATCTCGTCTCAACAGCATTTCATTTGCAATGTGACAGAGACAGACCATGAGCATGGAGCCGTGTTATTTAGACGGCATTCGATCTGGCTTCTCTTTCAACAGTTTACGTAAATTAACTTTTTTTTTCATTTCAGTTCTTTTTGTTCATAACCATCATTTTTTTTCTTTAGCTCTAAATGTTCTACTTTGGTATTTAAAATAATGAAAATTTTCTAATGCTTCATCTTAATTTACTCTCTATTCATATCTTACATGTATTCCAAGTCTTATTCTTAGAACATATTTATTGAAATAATAGTGTTAACTACTTTTCATATCAGATCGATTTAACCTATAATCAATATGACTGTCATTTTTATCGTACTTAATTTGCACGAGGGCCAGGTCGCAACTAAATTAAATATTGATAGGACTTGTCCCCCAAAACCCTCTTACTTATATGTGTGTAAATGCATATAGTTATACTACTATTGTAATGTCATTGTATGATTATAAGCAATGCATATGTTTAAACTAAAAGCTTTGACTAAATTTTGACTGGTTATTTATCTATTATATAATTGATAGCAATGAAACCATGTGTAGTTCTACTTGGACCAGTCTAAAATCTTGATCACTGACTGCTTTTGTTACATTTAAGTTTTTAAGTATTTAAGTTTATGTTGTTTAAACAGAAGACAGGAATAGTAGTGTTCTAATTGTTAGATATGATGTCGAGTTAAATGTCTGATAATGAAAATGATAATGATAACGATAACGATAATGATAAATTAATAATGACATTTTGTGAATAGTGATAATACTGATAATGATGGTGATGATAATGATCGTGGTGATGATGATAATAAAGATTGGAGTCGCTAGCAATAATGATAATGAAAAAATATATGCCGATAAAAGTGCGAACATTGTCATATTTTTTATTAATTATTTGTTATGATTGTAAATAACAAAACTAATTATATAAACACTAAAAATTGTTTTTATGTCAGAAATGATTTGAACAAATCAATTTTAAATAAATGTATGTATGTCTCTAAAACATGCGTGAAAATCTTACTTCGAAGAAAAAACCGATGACATAATATAGCTTCGTCAGTACCCTGACATCGGACCGAACACCCCATTATCATTTATTATAATAATGTGTGTGTACCATTTGGTTGATCAGATAGTGCCCTCCGGCGTATGTTAACATTTAGAGTAATGGGCACAATTAAGCGTTTGTAACTAACCAAATGTTGCAGAATGTTTGGTTTAATGTTAACTACGCGCAGATTATTACAGAATTTATTCTATCTGCTAATTAAAAGTTAATGTCCTTCATTGTGATAATGACAAAACTAATAATTTTGACTTCATTTTACATAGAATGTCATTACCGTCTGTATATGTAGACCTACTACCTCAGCCAATGAAATCGAAAAACGAGAAAATAGATCAACATTTAAGCCGATAAGAAGTGATACTGACGTAGGAATTTTAAAATAAGTCATAACCTACGCATGATGACCAATACAGTAAACATAAACAGTTGTACTTGTTTTATGGAAAAGGTTATTGAACGTTGTCCTGGCAGTTCGAGCATATGCTGATTGAAATATAATATGTGAAGCACTTAAATATGACTCATATCTTCGATTATTAGAAATTGTTTCTAAACTGTTATAAATATTTTTTTATGCAGACAATATCTAAATACGGTTTTGTATTTTGTAATGACATTATACATGTGAATATTACCGTTATTTGAATTTGTGTAATTTCGAAATGGTAGAAAAACGTTTTATTTTTTCTCTGTATATAAGTTCATGCCGGTGGGCACATCGATGCTTAGTTTTGTCAGATTGTATTTTTTTTTCTCGGTTCGTCATTATGTGCATATAAATATCTTATTGCACCAGAAACATGAACGCTTTGACAACAACATTAACATGAACCTCTTTGATAAATACAGCGGAAATAATTCAACAATGTGCCGTACAATCGTTAGTTTGGGCGACATATTAAATGCAATATTTGACATGCACAAGCGCACAGTATCGGTGTTTAGAGTAAAACACGCTCAGTCAGCATTAATATAACATTATATGATACGTGTGTAATGTTCTGTTGGAGAATGGGGCAGATTAAAGAGTTGTTCTGATATCTTCATGTTTAGTCTTGCAAGATAAAACTAAACGTAGTCCTAACATTATCATCATTTAATGATAATGATAATATTAGCCATTAAACATTATACACAAAAATGTAACAGTATCGTGCATAGCAATCTAACAAATAACGTACCTCCGTTGCCGAGTAGTCAAATGCGCCTAACTTAGATCGCCGCTAAGGTCGTGAGTTCGAGTCCCGCTTGCTCCATAATATTATATGAGAAAGTTTGTCAATTACTTACGGACGGGCGATGGTTCTACACAGATTCATTCTGGGGTCTTTCTCCACCGACAAAACTGAATATATCATATGAAATATATATATTGAAATATGTTGAAAGTGCGTTAAGCCCCATTACAAAACATACAAATTAAACATTTTTGGTGGTGTAAAACATTTCAAATGCTCGTATTCACCGCTTATATGTATATGACGAAGACACACGTTTAGTCGTTAAGGTGACGAGCTTTCCAATCTTGGCGTTTTTCTCGAATTGAGTAATTTACTCACAACCTTAGCAGTGGAAGATATTGATCGCCAGTCAATGCCTGGGATAAATTGACGTAAAATGCAAAAGAAATTACATTTTAATACGACTCCTTTATTAGAAATAATGAAGCGTTGAAAGAATAAAAACACTCTTGTTGTATTGATATAATTGAATGTTTTATGAAAACTGGTATTGAGAATTTATCAAAACTGCCAGCTTGATGTTATTTTGCTTTTAAACGAGCATTAATATATTCTGAATATGCGTACCGACAAAATAAAGTCTATCAGAGTCCCTGATATCTCCCGAACCAGGCCTGCTCAATGCCAACGAAAATGCGTGGAAGTACATAATAAACATGTCAGTCTGTTTAAGTTTTTATTTACCGTCGCGCTTTACTGGTCATTTTGGCGAGCATATGCATGTCCCAAGATTCCTAGCTTTTTAAGGGTTACCAAACTGTGACGTCATTCAACTTTTGAAACAATTGACCAATCAACGTGCTCAAATCTCATTACTATGCGGGAGAGCCAGGTCTGTTTTACAGTCTAGGCAAAATACATTATCCATAATGTTTATAAACTACTCAAAGTTTGCTAAGCACCAAATATTTCACACGGCTTAGACGCTATGGAGGCGGCTCCGTGATGGTCTGGAACTTGATCAGCTGGGATGGACATACAGACCTCATTGTCCTTGACCGGGGTACACTGAATGCCCAGCGATATAGAGATGTGACTTGGATACCCATGTAAGATTGTGCTGGTGCAGTGCATGATGGGTTCATTCTAATGAACGGTTATGCCTATCCTCATGCTGCCCATGTTGCCCGGGAGCACCTTCAGAGGGAGGGGATTGCACGTCTGGACTGGCCAACCCGAACCACTGACCACAATCCCATCGATCATGTGTGGAATAAGTTGCAGCTTTTAATTTCAGCCTGCCAAGTCCAGCCAAGAAGTATCCAGGAGCTTGGTGCCATGCTTGTCCAAGAATGGAACAACATCCAACAAATGACTATCAGGAACCTGGTAGGGAACATGAAGTGGCGTTGCCAAGCTGCTATTAACAACAACGGGTCACATACTCGATATTAATCCCATAACAGTTGGCTCCGTCAGCTTTTATGCACATTTAGAAACTTCCTATCTTATCAAAAATCTCTTATCCTACTTTAAAGCTTGAAACAAACGTAAAACACAAACAGATTCTAAAACTTTTGTCTACATCTTAAAACAGAATATTAAATGAAAATTACAAACAATTTTCGTAACAATATTGCAACTATAACGTAAAACATGTACTTGGATATTCTTGGTGTTAAGCAAACTTTGAGCAGTATATTCAAGTTCAACTATCACTTAATGAGAAATAATAAAAGTTGTTGAGACAGAAACATGAATATGAAATGACCTTCTATTGTATGACGCGGGCATAAACCACAACATATATCTTTACATTATTACTACAAGTAAGTGCAGCAGTTTTGAAGAGTTTCACACTGATAATAATTTTATCAGATATGCATTTATGTCGTTTTAATCGCTACCGCAATAATTCTGATTGGGTAAAAACATATTTATGCATGAATTGCAAACGTTTAATCACTACAACGTTTAACATTATAGACACAGAATGCACAATATCTATATATATATATATATATATAAAACATGTATATGGCTGCAACAACTGGCTTTATGTTCAATAATGGAAGATAAAATTGCAAAAACGTTCAGATGAATTTTCATATGATAACGATTTTTTGAGATTTTATACATTGAAGGCGACAGTTGGTAGTCGTAATATAATATCGTTCTATTTCCACATGGGTGTATAACCTATATTTGATACAAACACACTATACTTTACGGATATCGAACATACACGATTTTACTTAAAGATGTATCACCTATATCTTTATGTTCAGTAAATTATGAAAAGTGTATTGAATCACAAAAAGGAAGGTCTCATTCGGAGATAATTGTTGATTTTGTCCTTATAGTTTGTATTATTTATGAGAAACTTGTTAACACGCATGCCGCCATTTTCCGCTTCATTCATCACTGTTTTGAACAGAATATCCGGAATATATGATGTTTATATAAATGTGCAGTTGTACTGCTAAAATCGGCGATAAAGGTGAGGTGTCTTTAACAGAATGTTCAGCCAACATAGTTTAGACCATTATAGCTAGTGATTAAACAACACGTTTAGTCCAGTATGGTGAAGTTCACTAACAGGTTTCACTCGTTGATTTACATGATGCTGTTTTTATTGTTTAATAAGAAATATGAGCATATTGGGTAAAAACAGATTTGTTTCGGTAATAAATATACAAACGAGGCATCGCATGATGTTACATCAATGACATAGAAATTACTATAACGATACACACATATAGGTCATGAAATACACACAGGTACCAAGGACAGCAGAAAAAATAAAGATATTTTTTCACTTATTTCAAATGTACTACAGTATTTTTTTTGTAACACAACTTGCGGACATCTGACAGAGGGGTAGCAGTCTATAAAAGGTCTATATTTTAGGATTTCATTTTTTTTTTGGACCAGGTATGGATGGATGGTGGTGTAGGGTTGTTCATTTCACTCGAATTCTCAAAACGTGGGGAGGAGAGATATCCGTGATTTTTGAGAGGACATTTGCTATTTTTAGACGACTTAATACTCTGTGAATGTTAAGAGAAGCTGTGTCTAACTACATGCTCGCCAACTTTGAAGGGATGGAGGGGGAGGGTGTGGATTGATCCCTTTACACGTAATTTTCACACATGTACGTAAATAATATTGATTCGTTTAATCAAGGAATTATGCCCTTGGTTAATTATAAGGCTATAACGGAGTAATGATGACAAAATCAACAAGTTATCATTGTCCCTTAACCTTTCTGTTCTTAATTATTGATTGACAATATCATGTTTTGTATTTATGATTAATGTTGACAGCGGTATATCACTTGTACAATTGTTTTACATTCTGCCGAAAGCGCACTACAATTATATGTATATAGGTATAAATACACTCACTGACAATACATGTCGTCCTGTTTAGAAAAAAAACTACGATTTTATTAACTCTTCTGTACCTGTTAAAAGAAATGAACTTATTACGCGAGAGGACTACACTATTCTCATGAATTCAGAATTCCACTTTCTTATATTGAACAACAACAAAATTATTGACATACCACAAAAGCAACTGGTTCCGATGTCATCAGTGCTCGATTCTTAAAACTATCCACTTTTATTATAGCCCCAGTTCTTACAAAAATATTAAATGCAAGTATTTCTACTTATACCTAGCAAAGTCTATTCAAAAGAGCCAAAGTGGTATTTATACACAAAAAGGGTCTAAAACATAACAAAGAAAATTACGGACTCATCTCGATACTGCCAATTATTTCCCTTATATTTGAAAGGCGCAAGCATTCATCCGAACACATGTTTCGAAACAAACATGCTGTTTTACTCTAGGCAGTCGGGATTAAGAACAAATTATGCTTGTCAGACAGCTCCGACAAAAGTGCTGGATGATTCGACATCAGTGATAACAATAATATTGTTGGAACATTTTTCCTTGCGGATTTTTCAAAGGCTTTTGATTTGGTAAATCATTCTATTTTGCTTCAAAAGCTAAAGCTATATTATTTGGACAGTTCATCAATAACCTGTTTTCCATCTTATTTCAGTGAAAGAACACAAAATGTTCAAGTATTTGGAGTTACATCTCATAATTTGCCTATTGCACCAAGAGTTCCTCAGGGATCTGTCTAGGACCTCTTTTATTTTTAATCTATCACTGATTTGTATATCTGTGAAACAGATTCCTCAAATACCCTGAAGGTCGATGGGAACTGTAAAATCTGCATAATTTAACTATGTACCTGCAATCGAAACAAAAGATCAATTAGTCAGCTTTTGAAACATCGTTCAGGCACTGTATTAAGAACGTGTGCGTGACTTATGTTCTCCCCTTTGTAGGCAGAACCAGTGTTTAGCATCTTGGGTCAAGGACACCATACATAGACGTGACATATCTATTCTAGCATTGTTGCATTCTACCTATGTACGCAGATCATAGCCGGACTGGAGTTAGTTCGATATTGGTATTTCGTATTTCGATATTCAGCCGTGATGTAACTGACGCTAATTTTAACCTCCCCAGCCTTCAATATGGAAGAGTTACATACTCAAATATCGAAAGACGAAAAAATGAATAGCTAAAACCTACATGTTTACACTATTTGCTCACATACATATGTAGATTATATGTTATACGGTAGAGAGACTTAAGACTTGCTTATATTAAAACTCAATCTGATACCAGGGGCGGATCCAGGATTTCAGTTTGAGGGTGTCGGACCCTGGGGCGCAACAACAAATCTGAACGGGCACACATGTTTTTCAGTAGAGTCATAGTGAATTTTAATAAATGTGGTAGTTTAGGGCTGAGGGCTTACACCGTTTTTTTTAAAGAGTAGATTCGCCATTGAACAGATACTTATAATAGCCGTTGTAAATGCATTTCTACTATAATTTAACAAATTAAACCTCCCTCAGCCACGACAAAATACTTAAAACATGTAAACAGTTGAGTGGATGCAAATAAACAACAAGTAAATCATTGTAGCACAATTTATTGTCATTTTTCGCACGGCTTATAACGTCGTAGTGACGTTTTATGGTGGGAGTGAGGTCGGCCACCAGAATGTGACTGGGTCATTCCACGTATTATCATATTAACCACTCCGTGTGCAGGAAATACAGCGTATATTAAATATTAATGAGGAAGTGATTGAAACGGGTTTTTAAGACCGGTCTTGTTGGTATTTGTGTCACGATGATTACTGTCATTGATCGTAAGTAGCAGGTTAATTCACTTAAGTGTATGTGGATTTAATGTCAAAATGTCAGATCCTAAACATACATTGTTTGTTGACTACGGTGTCACGTTGTGTGTGTGTGTGTGGGGGTGGGGGGGGGGGGGGGGGGGCGGGTGGTCACCGCGGCATATTTATTATTTTAAGTAAAGTCCAAACAACGAAACTACGATGGTGAAAAATGGAAACATAGAAACAGCGGCTTTTCTTAATTTAATAACTATGTCCCAAATTGGCCACCGTAATTGATGCTATTTAAGTGCAGCATTCGTTTAATGGTGGTGTTTAAATGGCCGTTTAAGTGGCTGGCATAATATACACAAAGCATAGTGGTGGTCCAGTGGTAGCGCATCAGATTATGCCTCGAGACTTTCGATTTTTTTAAACGTCCGTTGGTTCGGACAAATACCAACTTTGTAAATATAGAAAAGAATATCACGAAACAGAAACTGAGCAGAAAAAAAAATCTTATATGGCACATGACCCCTACTCATCATATTTTGATAGAGCAGAGATTGGCAAACAGTAAAATGTAAGTTTCACTTCTTTCATTTGAGTCTCTCTATGAATGACAAGCCTTCAAACGTTTATTATTTACTATAGAATAAAGAACAAAAATCAATGGTGGGGTTATACCTTTAACGATAAAAACAAACAACCGACAAAATGTTCGGCATGACGGTGACGTTGAGAAAATCCGAATATATCTGACTCTGCAACTTCTTTCGTCTGCTGCTTTGAACTTGCGGTTTATAAATTTGCTATTTCTTTACTCTTTTGATCAATTTCTTTCAGATTGAGTTATAGAATAAAAAGATCATTTGACAGTGTTTTGTACAATATGGGAATATATTATACTCGTACATATTGTGGTGTCACGCCGTGAAATCCCTTTCGGATTCGGCTCCTATGGCATCTCGTCCAATACGGTTTCCACCACAATACGTACTCGTACAATATGTTCTCATATTGTACATAACACTGTAAAATAACCTTTTATTCTTAAAACCGACTTGTCAACGAAAGTCATTTGAAACGACTTCGATCAGGAAAACAGTTTAACGTCTCACACGACTATAAATACATTTTTGTAAGTTAATGCCCCAAACGACAGTTAAAAGAATCATAATCTACAGCATATGTCTGGGTTTATTCATTGATCAAGTCTGTGGTTCTGTGATACCCATCAATAGTCGCAGTATAATTGAGACACAATTGGTCAGAAATCTCATATAAGCACCACATTCGCAGTGACTTTCCGAAATACAGACTATTCTACATATGATGTTAGCAAAATAAATAAATAAAACCACGAAAAAACTTGAAACGAAATCCCCATTCTAATAATAGATAACATTTAATTACTGCTTGACGGCCTTTGAATCGTCATACCGCCTCTTATTGAGATGTAATAATGTTTATTACTTGTATATCAAATTGAAATCAAAATCACATGAGACATATAAAACACCACAAATATGTTGCAATTTTAAGCACGAAATCTATTTTAATTTAACCCCTAAGCGCATAGCCCAAGTTAGGGAATACCATTTCAATATCTTATTTTGGTATGTTAAAACAACAATATTTAAAACCAATCCCTACCCAAGAAAGAGTTAAAAACATTTACCTTTATATAAATTCAAACTAGAAAAGGTTCAAACGGGATCAGTGAGTATATATAAGCATGTTATACTGAAAAAAATGTTTTACGTCAATTTCAAAAATTTAAAAAAATCCTGATATATTCCCTTTAATGGACAAACGACTATTTACGATCTTGGTTTCTTTACTTTGATAACCATTAACACCAACATACCTCACGATTTCGCGATTATATTCCATACATCGTACAATTAAAGCTTACGTATACTCATGTGATAAGATTGGGGTCAGTGCGGATACAACATACTTATATTTCGGTAAGAAGTAGTTTTATCAAGGACATATTATATACGTTGGTTAATTTGTCAGTTTTAAGGTAGGAAAACTATTAATTGATGTGTTCATAAGAAATAAGTAGTGATGAATATAATAGTTAAAAAAACAACGAAGAGGTTGCAAGACTGTTGTACCTTTTTACCGTTTTAAATGATAATCATTTTAATTCTATTGTTTATTATTATGTATCGATGGCAAGATGTACAAGAAAGACATTTTGAACTGTTAGTTTTATTTTCGCTGTTTAAATATTCTAAAGCTACACCGTAAACTATCTATTCACTTGAATGTAAAATTGTGTTAAACCTTCAATTTATTGCTATGTCACCTGAAACACGTACAATACAACTTCCATAATGTGTTTCGCTCAGTCAAAATTGCATGAAATAAGATGATAGAAATAAAAACTTCATTTAGTAGCGTTCGTTTCATTTTACAGACAATTAGATTAGGAGGCAATTAAACTGATTTACTTCTGTGTACTTAATTGTTATTGTATGCAGAGGCACGATGATGTCCTTGGTAGATATTCGTAGTCTGTCTGTCTGTCTGTCTGTCTGTCTGTCTGTCTGTCTGTCTGTCTGTCTGTCTGTCTGTCTGTCTGTCTGTCTGTCTGTCTGTCTGTCTGTCTGTCTGTCTGTCTGTCTGTCTGTATGTCTGTCTGTCTGTCTGTCTGTCTGTCTGTCTGTCTGTCTGTCTGTCTGTCTGTCTGTCTGTCTGTCTGTCTGTCTGTCTGTCTGTCTGTCTGTCTGTCTGTCTGTCTGTCTGTCTGTCTGTCTGTCTGTCTGTCTGTCTGTCTGTCTGTCTGTCTGTCTGTCTGTCTGTCTGTCTGTCTGTCTGTCTGTCTGTCTGTCTGTCTGTCTGTCTGTCTGTCTGTCTGTCTGTCTGTCTGTCTGTCTGTCTGTCTGTCTGTCTGTCTGTCTGTCTGTCTGTCTGTCTGTCTGTCTGTCTGTCTGTCTGTCTGTCTGTCTGGAGTATGCTAGGGAGATAATAGCTGTGCGAGTCCAATAACGACGACAACAACATTAACAATAAGGACAACAAAAAATGACAATGACAATAACAGTGACAACGACGACCACAAATTGAATACTTAGTCTACTAAAATCACCACTACCACCATCACTTACAACGATAACAAATAACACCTGCGTCTGATGTACTAATAGACGACCCTCAAATAGATAGCATACGAGCCGCCTTAATTGCACTATACGTATATATAGTTTTGATAGATGTTAAATTTAGCCGACATATCACGATTCCTTTTATCAAGTGGACGTTTAAGAGTTCATTACATTTAACTCGACTAACATGTTTACATAATGCGACAGACCTTGCTACCTAGTCGACGGTATCATCTGCTTATACCGATATATGCTATAGTGTAAATTAAACTATAGAGAGTTACTTTAAGAAAAATTATTTGTTTTCAAGGTTAATGGTGAATTCACTATAAGTATAAACAAATAACTATGACAAATGTTAGTACATTGTATTTCGTTTTATGCTGTCAGTTGTGATTTTAATGAAATATAAACGTTTTCCTGTAAATATAAAAAAAGAACAGAAAAATAGTCTTGCGTGTGGAGAAATGCAATAACCTTCACTAGTAAAGTCGGATGCAAAATATAACATATAACCTATCGCATACGAGTTACTAGACCACACTGCAGTCTCTCGATTGAGAACTACACTGACTATTACCCGGAGAAGAATGTTGTGCAATATAGAATTAATAAGGAGTAACTTCACTTAACCCTCATAATCGTTAGGATATAGTTAGTTTTCTATTCTTTTGGTCTTTTGATATTCCCATGAAACTTACTCCAACCATATAAGCCTTTAATATTAAAGAGTATCACACTCGAATATCGAAAGACAAAAATTCTATCAAACTATCACTTAAGTATTCGTAGATTCATATATAAGCACCTGGAGTCCTTTTTTCACTAACAGATATTTTTATAATTGGTTTTAACGCCATTTTCAACACATTTCAGGTTATACATGGCATATCAAGTTTTACTGGAGGCGGACAATCTCAGATTGAGTCAGGCTGAGTAGAAGCATTGTCCTTCCGCAAGTAACTAGCTATCTTTCTCACATAAAGTTTATGGAATGAGCGACACTCGAACCTATGATCTTAGCGGTGAGAGGTAAGTGGTCTTGAGACGGCGTCTTAGACCACTCGGTTACGTAGGGCCCCTGCTAATAGATTTAGATGACGTATATAATTAAGTATCATACAGTGTGTTGTAAGTGGCGTTAACCCACATTCGAGACAAGTACCTTAATGTTTTCTTCTTGATCAAGGAAGATTTATACACAGTACGTTGTCGGGAAAGGTTTACCTTTTAAAGGATTGTAGTGTAGTGGATATAGTGTTAGTCGCTAACGCCAGCGGTTGCAGGTCCGATCCCGAGTTCGACCCGATATGTTGGAAATTGCGTTTAAACACACACACACACACACACACACACACACACACACACACACTCAGTACTGGTGCTACCCAGGAAGCGGACTAGAGAGAGGTTCATAGAAGCTCTGAGTTTTTTTAGCAATCGAGCTAAATAAATTAGTATAAACTAAGCGAAAGGTTTACATTTACTCTGGATTTACAAGAATATGAAACTTTAGACGCATGGCTCTGTCTGACGTCATGCGTATCATTTTGCAATTATCTGACAAGTCTGCTTTACGACAGCCTGTGTTTGTTTATAAACACTTGATCTATACAAACACTGGTTTCCGATACCCTTCGGGTAATCGCTACAAGTTCTCCTATTCAATAATAGGCCGGATATGGAATACCTACTGATGCTACTTTGTATCGTGTGTGTCAGTATGTTTCATCACGATACAGCATACAAAGTGTATCACTTTAACAAAATAACTGATCATTGCATACAAATATCACCATTTTATTAATAAATATATATACACAGGTGTTCAATTGAAATGTCGGAATTACTTACCTCTCACCACTAATGTCGCAGTTTCGAGTCCCACTCTCTGCAAAAACGTTATGTGAGAGAGTTTGCCAGTTTCTTACGGAAGGACGTTGGTACTACTCAGCTTCAGTCTGAGGTCTTCCTCCGCCAATAAGCCGGGATATGCCATATATAACCTGAAATGTTCATTCTGAAGTCCCTCCTCCACCAATAAACCTGGATATGCCATATATAACCTGAAGTGTTCATTCTGAGGTCTTTCTCCACCAATAAAACTGGATATGCCATATATAACCTGAAGTGTTCATTCTGAGGTCCCTCATCCGCCAATGAACCTGGATATGCCATATATAACCTGAAATGTTCATTCTGAGGTCCCTCCTCCACCAATAAAACTGGATATGCCATATATAACCTGAAGTGTTCATTCTGAGGTCTTTCTCCACCAATAAAACTGGATATGCCATATATAACCTAAAGTGTTCATTCTGAGGTCCCTCCTCCACCAATAAAACTGGATATGCAATATATAACCTGAAATGTTCATTCTGAGGTCCCTCCTCCACCAATAAAACTGGATATGCTATATATAACTTGAAGTGTTCATTCTGAGGTCCCTCCTCCGCCAATAAAACTATATATGCCATATATAACCTGAAGTGTTCATTCTGAGGTCCCTTCTCCGCCAATAAAACTGGATATGCCATATATAACCTGAAGTGTTAATTCTGAGGTCCCTCCTCCACCAATAAAACTGTATAACCTGAAGTGTTCATTCTGAGGTCTCTCCTCCGCCAATAAAACTGGATATGCAATATATAACCTGAAGTGTTCATTCTGAGGTTCCTCCTCCACCAATAAAACTATATATGCCATATATAACCTGAAGTGTTCATTCTGAGGTCCCTCCTCCACCAATAAAACTGGATATGCCATATATAACCTGAAGTGTTCATTCTGAGGTCCCTTCTCCACCAATAAAACTGGATATGCCATATATATCCTGAGTGTTCATTCTGAGGTCTTCCTCCACCAATAAAACTGGATATGCCATATATAACCTGAGTGTTCATTCTGAGGTCTTCCTCAACCAATAAAACTAGATATGCCATATATAACCTGAGTGTTCATTCTGAGGTCTTCTTCAACCAATAAAACTGTATATGCCATATATAACCTGAAGTGTTCATTCTGAGGTCCCTCCTCAACCAATAAAACTATATATGCCATATATAACCTGAAGTGTTCATTCTGAGGTCTTCCTCAACCAATAAAACTGGATATGCCATATATAACCTGAGTGTTCATTCTGAGGTCTTCCTCAACCAATAAAACTGTATATGACATATATAACCTGAAGTGTTCATTCTGAGGTCTTCCTCCACCAATAAAACTGGATATGCCATATATAACCTGAGTGTTCATTCTGAGGTCTTCCTCAACCAATAAAACTAGATATGCCATATATAACCTGAATGTTCATTCTGAGGTCTTCCTCAACCAATAAAACTGTATATGCCATATATAACCTGAAGTGTTCATTCTGAGGTCCCTCCTCAACCAATAAAACTATATATGCCATATATAACCTGAAGTGTTCATTCTGAGGTCCCTCCTCCACCAATAAAACTGGATATGCCATATATAACCTAAAGTGTTCATTCTGAGGTCCTTCCTCCACCAATAAAACTGGATATGCCATATATATCCTGAGTGTTCATTCTGAGGTCTTCCTCCACCAATAAAACTGGATATGCCATATATAACCTGAGTGTTCATTCTGAGGTCCCTCCTCAACCAATAAAACTGTATATGCCATATATAACCTGAAGTGTTCATTCTGAGGTCTTCCTCAACCAATAAAACTGGATATGCCATATATAACCTGAGTGTTCATTCTGAGGTCTTCCTCAACCAATAAAACTGTATATGACATATATAACCTGAAGTGTTCATTCTGAGGTCTTCCTCAACCAATAAAACTGGATATGCCATATATAACCTGAGTGTTCATTCTGAGGTCTTCCTCAACCAATAAAACTGGATATGCCATATATAACCTGAAGTGTTCATTCTGAGGTCTTCCTCAACCAATAAAACTGGATATGCCATATATAACATGAGTGTTCATTCTGAGGTCTTCTTCAACCAATAAAACTGTATATGCCATATATAACCTGAAGTGTTCATTCTGAGGTCCCTCCTCAACCAATAAAACTGTATATGCCATATATAACCTGAAGTGTTCATTCTGAGGTCTTCCTCAACCAATAAAACTGGATATGCCATATATAACCTGAAGTGTTCATTCTGAGGTCTTCCTCAACCAATAAAACTGTATATGACATATATAACCTGAAGTGTTCATTCTGAGGTCTTCCTCAACCAATAAAACTGGATATGCCATATATAACCTGAGTGTTCATTCTGAGGTCTTCCTCAACCAATAAAACTGGATATGCCATATATAACCTGAAGTGTTCATTCTGAGGTCTTCCTCAACCAATAAAACTGTATATGCCATATATAACCTGAAGTGTTCATTCTGAGGTCCCTCCCGCACCAATAAAACTGGATATGCCATATGTAACCTGAAATGTTCATTCTGAGGTCCCTCCTCCACCAATAAAACTGGATATGCCATATATAACCTGAAGTGTTCATTCTGAGGTCTTTCTCCACCAATAAAACTGGATATGCTATATATAACCTGAAATGTTCATTCTGATGTCTTCTTTCAACAATAAAACTGGATATGCCATATATAACCTGAAGTGTTCATTCTGAGTTCCCTCCTAAACCAGTAAAACTGGATATGCCATATATAAACTGAAGTATTCGTCCTAAGGTCTTTTCCACCAATAAAACTGGATATGCCATATATAACCTGAAGTGTTCATTCTGAGGTCCCTCCTCCACCAATAAAACTGGATATGCCATATATAACCTGAAGTGTTCATTCTGAGGTCTTCCTCCGCCAATAAAACTGGATATGCCATATATAACCTGAGTGTTCAGTCTAATGTCTTCCTCAACCAATAAAACTGGATATGCCATATATAACCTGAAGTGTTCATTATAGGGTCCCTCTTTCACCAATAAATCTGGATATGCCATATATAACCTGAAGTGTTCATTCTGAGGTCCCTCCTCCACCAATAAAACTGGATATGCCATATATAACCTGAAGTGTTCATTCTGGGGTCCCTCTTCCACCAATAAAACTGGATATGCCATATATAACCTGAGTGTTCATTCTGAGGTCTTCCTCCACCAATAAAACTGGATATGCCATATATAACCTGAAGTGTTCATTTTGGGGTCCCTCTGCCACCAATAAAACTGGATATGCCATATATAACCTGAAGTGTTCATTTTAGGGTCCCTCTTCCACCAATAAAACTGGATATGCCATATATAACCTGAGTGTTCATTCTGAGGTCTTCCTCCACCAATAAAACTGGATATGCCATATATAACCTGAAATGTTTATTCTGGGGTCTTTCTCCGCCAATAAAACTGGATATGCCATATATAACCCGAAATGTTCATTCTGGGGTCTTTTTTCACCAATAAAACTGGATATGCCATATATAACCTGAGTGTTCATTCTGAGGTCTTCCTCAACCAATAAAACTGTATATGCCATATATAACCTGAAGTGTTCATTCTGAGGTCCCTCCTCCGCCAATAAAACTGGATATGCCATATATAACCTGAAATGTTCATTCTGAGGTCTTTCTCCGCCAATAAAACTGGATATGCCATATATAACCTGAAATGTTCATTCTGGGGTCTTTCTCCACCAATAAAACTGGATATGCCATATATAACCTGAAATGTTCATTCTGGGGTCCATCCTCCACCAATAAAACTGGATATGCCATATATAACCTGAAATGTTCATACTGGGGTCCCTCATCCACCAATAAAACTGGATATGCCATATATAACCTGAGTGCTCATTCTGAGGTCCCTCCTCCACCAATAAAACTGGATATGCCATATATAACCTGAAATGTTCATTCTGGGGTCTTCCTCCACCAATAAAACTGGATATGCCATATATAACCTGAAATGTTCATTCTGGGGTCTTCCTCCACCAATAAAACTGGATATGCCATATATAACCTGAGTGTTCATTCTGAGGTCCCTCCTCCACCAATAAAACTGGATATGCCATATATAACGTGAAATGTTCATTCTGGGGTCTTTTTCCACCAATAAAACTGGATATGCCATATATAACGTGAAATGTTCATTCTGGGGTCTTTCTCCACCAATAAAACTGGATATGCCATATATAACCCGAAATGTTCATTCTGGGGTCTTTTTTCACCAATAAAACTGGATATGCCATATATAACCTGAAGTATTCATTCTGAGGTCCCTTCCCCTACCAATAAAACTGGATATGCCATATATAACCTGAAATGTGTTGAAAATAACGTTACACCTCATTCACTTAAAATATATCAAATTCATATATGAAATAACGACACTATGTATTTGTCACAATATCTGAAAAAAACAAACTTTCATCTGGATATTTTCAAGTGGTAGACAGAAGCAAAGTAACACTAAACAAATGTTGATTGTATTTTGAGACTATTCGTTAAGATTGCCAAACGCTGACTAGAAGAGATTTTGAATTTGCAGACAGAAGAAGCAAAGTACCACAAAACAAAGATTGATAGTGTCAAGAAACTGTTTGTTAACATTGTCACACAGAGAGTATATTCAGTATTCTGCTATCAGCGGTAATAAAGAAGGCATCCCCGGAAATAGCA
The DNA here is from genome assembly GCA_029582155.1 of Panopea generosa. Classification (NCBI taxonomy): domain Eukaryota; kingdom Metazoa; phylum Mollusca; class Bivalvia; order Adapedonta; family Hiatellidae; genus Panopea; species Panopea generosa. The sequence continues at coordinate 64,392,474 of CM055895.1, read as the reverse complement.
AAATGGAAGCATAATATCCATATTATTATTTACATTTTGGAAGATCAATGGCTTCAAATATTCTAAATGTTTCGTTGATCAGATTATAAAAGCATTAACGAGGGGTCTGTACAAGTGACAAAACTGTATTCAAACGTCCGTAATGAAAGATAACACACGGTTTCCGTTTTCTCTATTAAACGATCGCTTTGTAGAAAAACAGTTTACAATACGTTTTAACAAATCTTAACCATGGATGACTTTTACTTTAGGTTAAGGGGCCTCCTTGGCCGAGTGGTCTAAGCTCACTTACCTCTCGCCGGTAAGGTCCAAAAACTTTATGTGAGAAAGTTTCCAGTTACTTACGAAAGGACGGTGCTTCTACTCAGTCTGAGGTCTTCCTTCACCAGTAAAACTGGTTATGACATATATAACCTGAAATGTGTTGAAAAAGGCGTTAAAACCAATTAAATTCTTTAGGTTAAGCTTTTCAAAACATGATTCTCACGAAAAACGCGTGTCAGTAAATGCTATTGCGAATATATTTATTTATTTTATTCTTTATTTAAGTCTGTCTGAACCAAATACACCTACTGGATATATATATATATATATATAAAGGTGTCGAAATAGCATTAAACCCAATGTAGTCGTTAATTGCGTCAAGTTGACATAACTGGTACACCTACTAATCAGCCACGTCTACTTCTTTATTATGTGTGAGATTATTATTGTCGGAACTGAAAGCACTGACGTCATTTCGTAGCTTATAATAATGCACTCGGTTAATGTTTTCAAACGTGTCTTTTTTGACAGTTAATGTCAAATATAGATTATAGAACGTTTCAAAACTGCACGTGTGTGTATGAAACGCTCGGTTAAATTGATTGTTTAAGCCCTAATTTACAAAAAAAAGTTTGTAACACTGTTTCTGCATGTCCGTTAGTGTTTGATCCAGTCATACATTATTTGCAATCAGTGCAAATTAAGCTATATAGGTACAATAGGTAAACTATGAAAAGGGCACCCTCAGGGGAATGCCGGTATAATTGAACATATAAACTCTTATAAAACAATATGGTGTCACCCCCTCCCCAAATACGCACAACGAAAAAGCACCATTATTTGTCAGCAGATCAACAGCAACTGTTGCCAGCAAGTTGGCATTTGTGTTTCAGTTTTCGATATTCAAGTTCGTAACTGTTCATTATGAAGGCTGACAAGGTTGATACTAGTTAATACTTGAATCAGCCTAGACAATCAAGAAAACGTTTTGAAATTATATATTAGATACGTGTATATGGTACCTTTTTTCTTTCTGTTTAGTGCCCTTACTTTTAAGTACATAAGTGAAATGTTGTATTCATAAATTACGTTAATGGTGTTTTGATAAATTTCGCGAATCATGCGTCCTCGTAAATACAGCAAAAATTGAACCCTCGCGAAACTTAGGGTTTTCACATTTTGTTTATCTGTTTATCTACGGCACAATGAATTGACATGACCAATTACAGCGTTTAACTAAACCGGAATTTTCAGTTTTATTAATGGACACTTGATAAACACATTTGTCATGGATAATCAATTGCTTTTTAATAAGTAATAATAACTCTCACGTTTTCTAATTAATTCTGCCTGTTAAGTTTTATTATCAAATATATATGATGTTTTGGATAACTGGTAAACTGGAACACCATAATTGTAAGCGTTATATATATATAAATTGTTGCTAATGAAGACAGATTATTTAACTCGTTTTGCTAATTAAAGATGCACAGTGAGTTTTGAAATCACGTGATTGTTAATTCAAACTGATACAGTGTATCATAAGTGTCTGCATTCGCGGTCACACAAATCAGCTATGTTGTCAGTTTATTTTTCAATATATCAGAAATGTTTAAATAGAAAGTGTGATTATTTGTGGAGATATTGCGATTATAGCGTTATGTAAATTTTGATTAGATGCGGCTATACTTTGTATTTATGCCAACGCATCGTAACCTCGATCAGCACATCTCGACATGCATGCATGACTATATCGATGGGAAAATCAATAAGTACTAGGCATATAGTAAAGTCACCGTCTTTTTTTCCGCAGGGGGGTAAATGGGGCGCCGCCTTTATGACAGGGACCACTGTTTGACATGTAACAAAATTTCTTTTTCGAGGATATATTAAAATATATATATCGCATCAAACAACCCCCATAAGTGTCCCTTTCAATCATTTTGACAGCGCTAAACAGTTTGCGATTGGCTATAACCGGAACTTCGATAGCTCGCTACTTTTTCCTTGTCGCTCGAGGGCGATTTAGGTAATATATGGCTAGCGAACATGTTTACGGCACTAAAAAGTAATTATGCATATATAGAGAGAGAACAATTCATAGTTTATGCGATAGTCGCGGTGATTATACAGCTCTGCTGGAGTAGACATAGTTAATATACCGTATTAATACAGAAAACATAAATATATATGTATACAGTTATATATTTTTTTACATAAATGGATATTCTGATACATACACGTTGCGAGTTAGTTCGAATTGGTCGTTAACTGTTTAATATTAAAAAAGTGTTAATTGAAAGTGTTGTTGAACATTTGCGCAAACACATGCTTATCGATTTGATTTTTATACGTGGATCAAATTCTGTTGATTTTCCGAACTTAATTGTATTAATAGCTATCGATTTTTTGTGATGATTACTGTGATAATAACAGCAATGTGCTATTTATAGGAACAATCTGCGAGATATTGGATTACCGCTAGCTAGAGAGATCTTCCAGTGTGACGAAGTAAGGGGCGGTTGACGCAACTACACTGTGAGCTTCACAACTTCGATAATGGAATAATTCAGTTCTGTCTGAGTGAGTGGACTAGTATATACAATCGTGAAAAACAGTGGAAAATATAATGTGTTACAAATGAATGATGCGTGTTACAGTGGATTTATTGGCATAGAGAGTTTAGAAAATAAAACAGTTAATGATAACGTTGTTTTATTTACATTAGGATAGAAAGTATTTCATGTAGGTAAATTTGGTTTTATTTTATATCATTTCATTATGTGTATAAATATCTTTTTTTTTACAATAAAAACATGTTGCAATGTCCCCCCCCCCTCTCTCTCTCTCTGTCTGTCCGTCCGTCCGTCCCTCCCTCTCTCTCTCTCCCTCTCTCTCTATATATATATACATAAATTTGCTATATATTTCTAATTCATTAGTCAAATATTTCAGAAACTAAAAATTGACTTAAATTTAACAATTTTGTTAATGTCAGCCTATATATTTATATATTTACTTTGTCACATACATCATACATGTATGCCGTTTTCGATGTCTGAACAAATTTCAGTGTATGCCTTCGGGGTTTCAATCAATCTTCAAACGAAAACTATATCAAAGGCTTTAAAACAATTTATCTGACTGTTTTCCACATATATATAGACCCATAGCTGTATATTGCCATTTACTTGATATGTAAAGAATAAAAAATAACCTTTAATTATTTAATCACATATAATATATAAACATAATAAACATACACACACATATAGATATATAAACAATGTATACGGATAAGATTGATGTACTAATTACCGGTGCATAGACTAGTATTATTGACGTGAAACTGTAAAGGAAATAAAAATTATAGCTGAGTCTTCATAGATAGCTAACTCGTTCCGTTTTACCAACACTATATCTTAAACAACATCTATAGCTTAAACATATAAACTCTGACTCCGGTAATGTTGGGAGATAGCGGATTTGTTATCTTGCCATACGCCTAAAACAGGATCCGCTACATTGCAAACTTGTTTAAAGGGTTCTAAAAGGAGTTTTATCTATCACTTTTAATATAAACTATTTATACACAGCGGTTTGGCCACCGAGATGGTAATCGTATGTTAATAACGTATATAAGTTTCGAAGGTCTCATTTGTGTTATAAACTATTATGTATATTACCTGGCGAAACATCGAATGTTAATGAGAACATAGCCGGTAATCTAGGAAGGCAGCGACTGACTGTAAGGTATCAAATTAAATCATTAAAACGTATTTCAAATACCTTATTTTTATATGAAATGCAAACATTAAAAATTCACATTACCACCATAAGCACCAATAATTATGCATGCGTTTGTGCGTGTGTGCGTGCGTGCGTGCGTGCGTGTGTGTGCGTTTGAGTGTGCGTGACGAAGGGAAGTAAGTCAAATTGTTTCATATTCAGTCAGTTAATGATTGCTTATCTCCCGTGTTATATATGAGAGATTTACCATCTCTTGGTCTTTATCGTTTTTCGCCGTGAACGCACGCGTCGCCGATGATCGGGGCTATTCGTGACACGTTAAGATAAAACTAGTCGGTTTTATATAGTTGACCTCCTCGCTTTTTGTAAAATAACACAACCAATAAGTCACGATTCACAAGGAAGCGATGTTTAGCGGCAGCACAGTTTTATCAGTTTTATTTAGTGTTTTTTTTAAACGTTTTCTTTTTCACTGTCTTTGCAAAGTTGTATTTTTAGCAGCCATGAGTCCCCTTACAATGATGATAAATTAAAGTATATTGCTACACAGTTTTCAAGAAAAGTAGATAAATATCTTGTTAAAGCTTATCTAAGAAGAAGTAATGCATACAACCAGTGACACTTTAATGTATAATCAGTGACACTTAAATGTATAATCAGTGACACTTTAAGTTTTGTAATTGATATCCTAGTCATGATTATCTAATAACCATATATATATGTAAGTGATGTTATTTTCTCCTATATAAGATATCTTTTATTTTTTGATATCACATTAATCACATGTAAAGAGCCACCACCATCACCATCACCATCATCATTATTATCATCATTATTATCATCATCATCATCATCATCATCATTATAACATTTCGCATTATAAAATTATGATGATGATGGTGGATTCTTGTTTTGGCTTTTATTCGTGGGCTGCTACAATAGATTTGTTTGAGCACCGCCACTAATAATGTGTTATCAGAATTTTGAAAATCTGTGCGTGCGTGCGTGCGTGCGTGTATATACTTGTTTTAGTGGTCACCTTTCACTTATCTTAAAAGCCAAACTTTCTCTTTACCGTTTTTTTTTATAATTATAGTTCTAATTAACCTGTATTAAGCAGCCGTCTGCCTTAGGAGGTCATTTTAATTATTTCCCCTTGACAGACCGCAATATGTATATATATATATATATATATATATATATATATATTTATATATGTGTGTTTATACATGTAGATTTATATCCGGCAACCTTTACGTTAAAAGCACACTATTATGCAAATGTTAATGAGTGTATAATTGTTTTATTATTATATTGCCAATTGTAACCACACCGATATGATCACCGGTAGTGCAGTGCGGTATAGTAGTGTTAGCACGTTTATATTAACGGTACATTGAATATATTATGTTATAGTTGCTAGGTATACGTGTCACGTGGTTCTCTCTTGAGTATCATGTTGACATTTTTCTCCAAGTTAATGAAAAAGCATCTGAAACCTCAGACTGGTCCCTCAGCAAGTACAATCGATTGGCTCAAAGTTATTTGAATTTGTCCATCGAAGCTATTTCCGCCACGTGAATAGTTAATAGATCAAGTTGATACATTTATCACAAATATGCTTGGATATATAGCGACAACCCCAAATCTAACATGACTTTACAAATAGCTGGAGCTGAAAATGTTATATTCCAATACAATCTGAACACGGATTGCCTAATTTTGTTATGAGTGCTAATAGCTACCACTGGTAATTGAAAGGTATTTGGTTTGAATTAAAGCCATGCCTTAAATTCCATTTTTTTCTGGCCATTTAGATACACATGAGAATAGCAAATCATTAGATATGCATATCAAATAGAAAAAAACAATTCAAAGAAGTTGTTTATTTCATAATGTTTAACATGTTATTGGACAGATTTTATCATACTACGTATATATTACAGATGATGCGCCACGATAATCAAGAAGAAATGACAACTCCTCTGGATTTTCCAATGGCGGAGGATATTCAAGCAGACGACAGTTTTTGGGAGTATACAGGTTACAAATCTTTAATGGGGTGTTCACAAAGACGACAGAGTGGGAAATCCGACAAATCTGAAAAACCGGCGTCCCCGTCAGATTCTGGCGGCGGAATGTCCAATAGTGAAGACTTTAATGAAAGAAAAATGAAAAGCCCCAAAAAATCTTCAAAGCGTCGAAAAGGTGTAAGTGCACGTGAAAGAAATACGCGACGAATTGAAAGTAATGAACGGGAACGCCAACGTATGCATTCGTTGAATGACGCTTTTGAAGGATTACGGCATGTTATTCCACATATAAACATGGATAGAAAATTATCAAAAATAGAAACATTGACATTAGCGCAGAATTACATCAAAGCATTGACAAATGTGATTTGTGACTTACGAGGCGAAAAATCAGTGTTCAATGACTTGCAATCTCCGCCAGAAGATGGCGAATGTGTTCAAGACGGTCTGAGTAGCGACGCGAGAAGTAGTGCGAGTACAAGCGGAAGTGAATCTTCAACATCACGTGATGCGGATTTTGATTCAAATTCCGGTGCGGAGTACGATGTTGCACCCGGTTCATTCATTTAAATCGCATTGTCGTCAAAATTATCAACCATCATTCGCATTATAGCGTAGATCTACATCATTATTGCTAATATAGATGCATTTTATTTATTTTTGGAAGAAAAATTACAGAGAAAAATTAAGAAAAGATATATAAATGAATTTATTTTCATTACGTGACTATAATTATATGGTGACCATATTTTCATACGGATATTAACTGACACATAAACGTTGTGAACAGAGTATACATACATATATAAGTTATTTCATGGTCTGTATAACAATAGGGAAGGACGGACCAAATCGGAGAAATTCCATATTTTTAAAAAAATCAAACATAAGTGCTTCATCTCGCGTTTAACCGCCACTTTACGTGCTATAAAACAAGCACACTGATCCTCATCTAATAGTCTATTGAATATTCCAAAATTTATGGAAATGTGTCATGCCATACAAGTTCTCCATCATTTTAGAATTCAACTGAGACTAGTCGCTGAATAACGCATAATGGATTTTCTATTACCACGGAACGCCATGAAAACGCTGTGTTCATATTTCATTCTTGGAGATATTTTTATTGATTGAGTGAACGTGACAGGGTAATGTCCAGGCATTGTGGAAGCAGACGATATATTTATTGATGGTGCTGCACTGTGGAATACTGTTGTAGCAGTAAACTGCTGTAATTGCTAAAATAGAACTCTTTCATGATTACGTCATTTAATTATCATTTATATATATAAGAAACAAGGGTCATTCTTACAAGTAGTTGTTGGCATTTATAGTGTTACATTACACATGTAGTAGTCTTGTACAGCAATCAATACAATCGGGCAACAAAAGCAACAACATTTGACTAAATCCGACTGTTTCCCAAATTCAATCCAACTGAGAAATCCACTGATCTAATGGCAAACGTGTTATAGTAATATTTTCAGTATTCTATCGCAAACAGTTGCTGTCTGTCTTCTCCCAACGTGTAGTGTCACTAACGATTGTCAGTAGAGTTCAAATCTATTATCATGTTAAGATCATTTTTCAGCCATGACCCATGTCAATGAAAATGTCCGCAAGATGATATCATGTGTTACAATTAGATTCTTGTTTACCGTGTAAATCCCGTGTATCAACACGAGACACTAACATTCGTATACGATCGGCAATTTCCGTCTTTCCTCCGGAATTAGCCGACGTATTTCGATTGTAATAATATGTGACATAAATGTTAATGTAAGAATGACCTGGCGCTATCTTTTGTATAAATATGTGTATATGGCTAGGCCATCCTTAAAAATATGTTTGTTTGCTGTGCTACGACCAATTATTTTTTTATGTGGGTAGGGGTAGGCAAATTCTTTTTTGCCTGATTTTGATTTTACACAAAAATAGACAGAAATCATGTGAACGAAAATTCAACACTTTGAAAGTCAATAAAAAATTTCGATAGCTGTAATTTTGAGTGAGTAGGTAGCAGCACCACTAACATTTTTTAAGTACGGCCCTATTGTTAAGCTATTTGTCTCATTTAATATTCCCTCCTCACATGTACGTCTCTCATACAAGTGCTTATGAGTTTTATCTCGTGGAAGTATTCCTTCCTCACATGTACGTCTCTCATACAAGTGCTTATGAGTTTTATCTCGTGGAAAGCTTCTCTCCTCATATGTACGTCTCTCATACAAGTGCTTATGAGTTTTATCTCGTGGAAAGCTTATCTCCTCATATGTACGTCTCTCATACAAGTGCTTATGAGTTTTATCTCATGGAAAGCTTTTCTCCTCATATGTACGTCTCTCATACAAGTGCTTATGAGTTTTATCTCGTGGAAAGCTTCTCCTCTCATATGTACGTCTCTCATACAAGTGCTTATGAGTTTTATCTCGTGGAAAGCTTCTCTCCTCATATGTACGTCTCTCATACAAGTGCTTATGAGTTTTATCTCGTTGAAGTATTTTCTCTTCACTTGTACGTCTCTCATACAAGTGCTTATGAGTTTTGTCTCGTAGAAGTATTCTCTCTTCACATGGACGTCTCTCATACAAGTGCTTATGAGTTTTATCTCATGGAAAGCTTCTCTCCTCATATGTACGTCTCTCATACAAGTGCTTATGAGTTTTATCTCGTGGAAAGCTTCTCTCCTCATATGTACGTCTCTCATACAAGTGCTTATGAGTTTTATCTCGTGAGTATTCTCTCTTCACATGTACGTCTCTCATACAAGTGCTTATGAGTTTTATCTCGTGGAAAGCTTCTCTCCTCATATGTACGTCTCTCATACAAGTGCTTATGAGTTTTATCTCGTGGAAAGCTTCTCTCCTCATATGTACGTCTCTCATACAAGTGCTTATGAGTTTTATCTCGTGGAAGTAATCTCTCTTCACATGTAAGTGCTAATGAGTTTAATCATGGAAATTTGTCATCACCATTGCTGTGTATAAACATTTTGCCGAAATCATGTGTTCACAACAAAACTATAAGTAGATATAATAATGATGATGATAATAATAATAATAATAATTATAATAATAATAATAATAATAATAATAATAATAATTACGATGATGATGAACATAATGATGAATAAAATGATGAGGATGAGGATGATAATAATCTGAAACGGATTAAACCAGTTATCACATTCCTGTATTATAGTTGATGTGTTTGTTGTTATAGTTATAATTACTTGATAGGTAAACTGGGATTCTTGTATTTCTTTTATATTTTTTGTGTTATCTTGTAATAAACCAATGTGTAATATATATCTAATTCACCTAATATTCCATCAATCCGCTTAGAAGATAACTTGAGATCGATTACGTCATATATAACATCGTCTAATATTTGGTTTATTCATATCTTGGAGCAGGATCTTTTTTATGCACACATCACAGGATGTAACATTTCTAAATTAATCGGAAATTAAATTAGAGCAATTGATAATTCATCTAACAAACACTGAACATTTTGTTTTGATTACCCTGTCGCCTTTTGACATACAGCTATAGATACATTTAAATTACATTTTACCTAACAAACATTACATAAAACGGCCTACTTCTTATATTTACAAGCTTGTTAATTGTGTCAGTTATGCAGCTAACATCCGGGTTCTTCATTTTTAACCAATGAAAGCTCACGTACCTGTTTAATTATGTAATTAATTGTTATCATAACTATAGATCAATTTATTGACGTCATTATGAAGTAAAATCTATTTATTTTTTAAGGTTTATTTTATTTTACCTGATGTGTCACCTTATTTAATTGAATGCCATCTTTGTCGGTGTTTCTTTCAAACTCTGGACCGGGCCCGATAAGGCTCAGTCGTTAGCGCGCCTGACTATCAGTCCAGGGGTCGTGAGATCGAATCCCCGCCCGGCCACAGTTTTCGCGATATACGACATTGTGTTTCATTATTATTCGTCTCTCATCACTGATTCAAGTAAGACACTTATCAGTTACTTGCGGAGATGGGGTTTGCTCGAGTACTGGTTAACTTTTCAGGATCCCAGGAAACAGTGTTAAGGTTTATATCAATCTGTAAGCCCTCGATGGCATAAAAATAACGCTAAACATTCAACCAATCGATCAGTCTTTCAAAACCTTGCCTGAACCTGTATTCATGAATGATTATGTTATTTCACCCCATTGTTCAAGGTGTTTACTTATGAATAAAACTCGTTTGAACACAACTCTTGGAGTAAAATTATCAAGTGTGTATTAATTGAACACTCTGTTTCAGTGGTTAAATTACGTTATTTTTCAAAATTTGGTGAATATACTTTTGAAAATATCGCTATGGATTTTTTTTGGCAAAGTTCGATGCAACATTTTTGTGGCAGATAATGTGAGGAAAACAATCAGAATATTAAAATCAACATAATAATCAAATGCCCATATTAAAATATGTTGAATGTTTTATCGGAATAGTTTACACCTAGATTATTTTTTGAAACGTACTGATCTTGACAATACTAAATTAGCATTGATTTTCCCATTCAAAATCAGCAGTGATTTTTCTCCATTCGAAATCGGTATTGGTGTGCCCTATTCGAAATCATTTTTGTTGTAAAATTTAATCTACAAAAATCGATTTTTTCTTCAAAAGTAAAATTGTTGTTATTTACCACTAAAAATGATTGTTCTCGATAAATGACATTTGGTATGGGGATGTATCCACTCAAAATTTATATTTATTCACAACTTTTGTGTTTATTGACTAGGAATTCATTAAAAAACAGTCATGGTAATAAAATAACGTTTAAAATCATGATCTGTTTGCTTACTAGTAATACAGATAATTAAGTCGGTGGTTTTCCCTATTGCGTCAAGATACTGTTTTTTGTTATAATTTAACCAGTTGTAGATCTATTGACGCTACAAGTAGAAAATGATTAAATGCGGTGTGTAAAAAATATGCGCACATTTAAAACATTTACATATATAATTCATGATGTGTTTGACAAATAGATATATTGTTACTTTAAGATAGGCACTTGATAGACCGTGTTAAGATTGGTTTCACACAGGTCGATGGTGTGGGGAATTGGGTAGTCGTTGGGTGGGGGTGGGTGTGTTTGGGGGCGTATATTTATTCATTCAGTACAGATACCATATTTCGTTGAGGTTCTTGGTTGATATGCAAAACTATTTTATTGAAGTTATAACTTGGCGACATTTTAACTTAAGTTAACATTTTATTATCCGCTCGGTAGTTCGGTTTCAAGATTTAAAGATTCAAAATGTTTTTATCCAGTGACTTAAATATATAACGTTTCTCATTACATCCAGAATCAAACAATAAATGCAACACGTGGTGTACTGATAACAAACAGACAATCAATATAATGTTATATTCAAATCAGAAATATTACACAATTTAAATACAACATTTTTACTAGTTTTAAAGGTTGGTCAAATATAAATTAAACATTTTCACAAATATTTCACAAAAACTAAATGTTGTGTTTAAATTATTCAGATGCTACTTGCCAAAACACCGCCCCTCCCCGTGCTAGCCATGCTTATTTTATTTGGGAAGCAGTTGTCAAATCAAGACACTTCTAAATTAATGATTTAATCAGCTGGTGATGTCTACCACTGAGTTCATCTATAAAACATGCATGCATGTTTGCTGTTAAATTGTACATGGCATTGACCTACGTTATGTAAAACGTATGCACATCGCACTGCACGTGACAATGATAATGTTGTAATATGAAAAAATGTAATACAGAATCTCTTATAATGCATGAACACGCACACATGAAAGGGGAAATGCATTTTATTACAAACCAGTAGTTGTTTACTTTTGTCTTGATGACAAAAAACCCCCCGCATCACTACACATAAACGTTTGAGCGTCATCACCTGTGTATGTATGTTTACACACTGCCATCATGTAATATAAAACAATACATCTCTGCTACATACTGTACAATGTAATCTGTCTCCATTACTGACTTAATTGACGTTACTGTCCAGGGCGTGATTACATGTTACAAGAGTATTCACAAAGCAATGGTGCACGACCATCTAACATAATTAGGAATAAATGACAACATCCACCTTAGGGACCGGAAGTGCTTAACTGAAAATAAACAGATCGTTCCTACAATCTATTCTATTCATTGGACAAATAGTATCTGTTGATAATAAAACAATGGTTGAAACCTGCCGATTCAAGGTTTATCATGTCAAATATATTGACATCGAGTTATCCGAGGTTACCTTACCTTGATTATGCACACCTAAGTTAACAAAAAAAAAGTGTTGGAGGTGGGGATGTTATAAGTTAAAAGTTTTAGGAAAAGATCATAAACACTTGTTCTTGTTTTGTCTTTGAAGAAAGTGTGACTTCTTCTTGTCCTGTAATGTCTAGCTGCTTATGAGATTATATAATGCAAAATGCAGTTACAACGTTTTGTGCACCAAGGTAACGAAATGCAATGCGGGATCGACACCGCGGAAAATGGCGATTTCGGATTTTAATGTACTCTGTTTAATGTACGTGCTGTTGTTACGTGTAAGTCGTGATTTGTTAACCATAATGTCGACAATTCACGACTTACACGTAACGACACGTGTACGTGATGCATTACACTTTTCTTGAAATGCAAATAAACCTGCAAGGCCTTTCGCGTTTCTCTTATTCTAATAAGTCTTCATTTCCAAAAAAAATCCGATTTCCTGTGGGTTTTTTTTTTTCATTCTACTTTAAATGTTTTCGTCGATTAGATTCTCACAGCCATCGGCGACTTCAAACGGGGATAGTCTTCGTATTGAAATATGCACACTATAAAAAATATACGAGAAACTTCCTGTCTATCTTGTACAAACGTTAAATTTGCGTGTAGCGTATACATGAACCGATTATCCGCTGCCTATATAGCCAGTATACACACCATTTATTTATATAAGAGACATAATTTACTTATTCAATTAACTTATTTAATTAAACTGATAATTGTATCATCATCTAATTTGCACACCGATTTTTTCAAAAATATAAAAAAAATCGAATTTTGATACAAAACACATTGACAATATGAATTACAGTCTTTATTTTTTAATTAATTTTAAAAAATGATGTACATATTCTTCTTTGATTGTAAAGTTGGCTTTGTATGTGTTCTTAATATCGTATATTGTTTATGTATATTTATTGTGATGATAGCCATGGTGCGGCATGTTTTTGTTAGCTTTTGCCATGTATAAACCGAATCAGCTATTTTGAAACTACGTCATTCTATTTTTAGATGGAGCGTTCCGTATTAGGGGTGTTTGTAGTATGATAGCAGATTTATATGTTACATAAACTATAAAATAAACTAAATATCAATATAAAGTGTGTTGTACTACTATCTATTCCGATAGCGTAGCGGTAACGGTTTGAACTGTCAACCCAAATGTCGCGAGTTCGAGCCGTATTTATGTTCAACTTTTTTTGGCAATTTAATTTGCCATAATAGGATCAGAGTGTCTCGATATATAATATTAACTGTGTTATACTATTGTCCGTTAATACAACTACATAATTAATAAAATGCATCGATTTTTGTAAAAATCAACGTTCGGGGGTGGGGGATTAACTTACAATGTTTGATTCATATGCACACGTACGTATTACGTCAGCTGTTATCCGCAGCAGCAAGTCGGCACCGACATCGGAGGCTCCTCGGAAGCCACGATCAGACAGATCTGTTATAGATGGTTTTGTCACTGGTGTGATGAGACGCTGTATACAGGCAATGTATGTAGAGAAGGGGTTGCTACCAACACTTACAAAATTAAAAGAACAAATGAAAACAGTACACTCTGATACTATTATGATAAATTGAACTGAAACAGAAATCAACATAAGTACGACTCTCACTCGCGACATTTGGGTTTGAAGTTCAAACCGTTACCACTACGCTATCTGAACGGACAGTAGTACAACACACTATATATTGATAACTAGTTTATTTTATAGTTTTATAGTTTATGTAACAGATAAATCTGCTATCAAACTACAAATACCCCTGATACAGTAGGTTCCATCTAAAAATAGAATGACGTTGTTTCAAAATAGCTGATGCCTACAGGATATAAGTTATTAAAAAGTCAATAATTTCAATTTTATCATCGTCTCTGAAGTCTTTATCACTCTGACATATCTATCGAAACAATCTATATGTGTGACCTACTTACAGTGAAATAAGTTTTTAAAATTCATTCACACTTGTTGTTAACTCAATAAGACATTTGACCAAACAGTGTGATAATGTAAATGCATAGAGGGTTAAAAATAGTTTGACGTATTTAAGGCGGTTTAACAGAATGAAACAAACTTTATATTTTGAGAGTTACATTTGTATTTGAGATATAGGGTGATTATAGGATGTTCTTTGGTCGAGTGATTTATAGAGTCATCTCAATACTACATATCTCTCACCGCTGAGGTCGTGAGTTCTGGCCCATCTTTTATTTTAGAAAGTTACCCCTTACTGACGCACTTGTTCCTTACTGACGGGCTCACACCTTACTGGCGGACTCACACCTTACTGACGGACTCACACCTTACTGACGGACTCGCACCTTACTGACGGACTCGTTCCTTACTGACGGACTCGCACCTTACTGACGGACTCGTTCCTTACTGACGGACTCACACCTTACTGACGGCCTCACACCTTACTGACGGACTCGTTCCTTACTGACGGACTCACACCTTACTGACGGACTCGTTCCTTACTGACGGACTCACACCTTACTGACGGACTCCACCTTACTGACGGACTCACACCTTACTGACGGACTCACACCTTACTGACGGACTCGTTCCTTACTAACGGACTCGCACCCTACTGACGGACTCGTTCCTTACTGACAGACTCACACCTTACTGACGGCCTCACACCTTACTGACGGACTCGTTCCTTACTGACGGACTCACACCTAACTGACGGACTCGTTCCTTACTGACGGACTCACACCTTACTGACGGACTCGTTCCTTACTGACGGACTCGCACCTTACAGACGGACTCACCCCTTACTGACGGACTCAACCCTTACTGAAGGACTCGTTCCTTACTGACGGACTCACACCTTACTAACGGACTCACACCTGTTGGATATACCCTCACTGATATC
The DNA here is from genome assembly GCA_029582155.1 of Panopea generosa. Taxonomy (NCBI): domain Eukaryota; kingdom Metazoa; phylum Mollusca; class Bivalvia; order Adapedonta; family Hiatellidae; genus Panopea; species Panopea generosa. The sequence goes on along the minus strand of CM055895.1, from coordinate 64,377,242 downwards.
TTACATGGTCATATCCTCATTAAGTGAGACGAGCCGTGGGCTATCCCTTTATGTCGGAATTACCTTAATCTAGTACTTCACCTGGATTCCTTATCAGTTTTGAAAACAACTGTTCCCTTGATAATAGATGTCATATATAGTTTAATTAGTTCGATCTAGCGTTAACTACAGATGACTGAGTGACGCTTACGTGTCTCCATACATGTTCTGAGCAGAAAATTAATGTATACAGCTAATGTAGAATACGTACAGCACGTTTGATGACGCTTTATTTTTATGCATCCCTGATTGTAGTAATTTAATCGTCGTGTTTTCAGGTTGTACCTAATCTCATATTTGTTTTTACGTCGTTTACAAGAAGTATAAACTTTAAAATATATTCTTATCATTACGTGAACATCTCTTATTTTAACGACCATGTGGTACAGTTTTGTTATGTGTAGTGAACAGTGCGGGGAAGCAGATTGCTGTATGTGTGTCACATTTCTTTTAATTATTTTGTTTAAAAATCTTTTTCGATTATGTTGTTTGTTTGGTAATGAAAAGTCTACTCCTCAAGGAAAAAATGAAATGTTTTACAATATCCATCCAGTTCACAAGATTACCAGTCTAATGTAAATAATTTGTGTTCACGCAATGAGTTACAATCGTGTGATTGTGCACGGAGCAATACGCCTACTGTATTGTATATACAGCATTATGTTTACCCACGAAATTCTTATTCATTGAAATTGGTCAAAAGAGTCCTAATTCTTGTGTATATAAATAAATATAGCATTAGATTTTAGCGCATGTAAAAGTCACGATATTTTATTCAAATATTTACCATAAAGTTCAATTTGGCATAGTTAGCGTGAAGGCAACACTCACTATTATATAATGTCGTGTCTTCCATACATATTAACGAAATATCGTGATTTATAACTTTTATAAAGTCATGTATCTCGACTGTGTGAAAATCTCGTAGGTATACATAATGCTGTACAGTACTGCTTGTCACTGAGTTGAGAAAATTATCAAACATTTAATTCAAACACAACACATTTTTATTAATACAACCATAGGTTCCACGTTCTTTATTGTTTAGAAAATACCATCATGTCGTTTTATGTAACGTATTTACATGCAACTTTGACTGCATTCCGCTTTGTTTTAAACTACTCTTACTTACCCGTGGCACGGTTTCACTGAACATATCAAGCTGTGATTTTGCTCAACTACAAATTCTCAATTTCTCTTAGTCATAAATCAAAGTCATTAACTGTTGTATGACCACAGAAAGTCGAATATGGAGCTCAACATGCGGAATGGCCAATGTTAATGAAGTTGTAACATTTAAAATCATTGAGTTGAGAAAAATCTCAAGTTGATATGTTTAGTGAAACTGGGGTCAGTATGTTTAACGTTAAGCATTAATTGGATTGAATTTAAAATAACAATACATCTGAAAATACATCTGAACAAGATCTGGCTTACGTACAGTAATACTAGTTTTGTGATGGAGGTAAACCTCGTTTAACAGCGCTCATGTTCACAGATATATCTAGGATGAAAAATGGTCAAAATAAAAATCATACTGTCGTTTTTCTTATTGAATTCTTTCGTTATTGAAAACACATTGTTTATAAATAGGATTCCATTGTTCGTATGTGTTACACGTGCGTCTTGTTTGCGTGATATGTACGACTATGTGCGGTTATGTTTTTTCATTATTCATTATCATTCAACGCAGCGGTGAAATCGTATTGCATACTTTACCTGCATTTATGTACTCGTGTGCATACAGCGATACCTGTCTTAAGCAGTCGCTCAAGAGGATGAACAAAATGATCCTTTAATGCAGATAGCTACTTAATACAGGGCAATTAAAACTAAAATTATAAAAATGGTAAATGGAGAATGTGTCCGTTTAAGACAGGTTGATGGTTAAATAAAGGTGAACACTAACACAGGTTTAACTGTATATGTACGCTTATTCATAAATCGTAATACGCGGTTGTGAAATTGAAATCTTCATTTTACACCTCTTTATTGTTCACTTGAAGTATTCATACACTTGTACTTATTGTTCGAAAAACCGCTGCCAAATCCAAATATTCATGGTATATATTAATTAAACGCTGCTGTGAAATCGAAGCATTCGTGTGCACGCACAATTATTGACTAGACGCAGCTGTGAAGTAACACATTCATGAACGTGTACATATTAATATTTGCTCGACGCAGCTGTTAAATCAAAGCATTTATGCACATGTATAATTGTTGGCAAGACACAGATGTGAAATAGAAGCATTCATGTACATATAATCTTATTGACTAGACACAGCTGTAAAATCAACACATCCATGTGTATGCATGATGATTTGCTAGACACAGCTGTAAAATCGAAGCATTCATTTGCATGTATACTTATTGACTAGACGCAGCTGTGAAATAGATGAATTCATGTGTATGTATGGTTATTTGCTAGACGCAGCTGTAAAATCGATGCATTCATGTACACGTATAAGTATTTGCTAGACGCAGCTGTGAAATCGAAGCATTCATATACATGTATAATTATTGACTAGAGACAGCTGTGAAATAGAAGCGTTCATGTACACGTATAAATATTGGCAAGACACAAATGTGAAATAAAAGCATTCATGTGTATGCATGATTATTTGCTAGACGCAACTGTAAAATCGAAGCATTCATGTATATGTATAATTATTTGCTAGACGCAGCTGTAAAATCGAGGCATTCATGTGTACGCATGATTATTTGCTAGATGCAACTGTAAAACCGAAGCATTCATGTGTACGCATGATTATTTGATAGTCGCAGCTGTGAAATCAATACATCCATGTTTACGTTTTGATTATTTGATAGATCCAGCTGTGAAATTAACACATTCATGGTCACGTATTGATTATTTGATAGATCTAGCTGTATCATTAACACATTCATGTTCACGTATTGATTATTTGATAGATCCAGCTGTGAAATCAACACATTCATGTTCACGTACTGATTATTTGTTACACACAGCTGCGGAGTCAAAACATCCATGTGTACGTGACGCAGCTGTGAAATCGCAATATTAATACAAACGTAACCACAATATGTATATATTCCAGTTATATATGTATACGTATGTGTGGATAATTATTTATCAATATACTGATGCAGGTTAGATGGTACTATTCATACATGTGTGCATGTATATATTATTCGATATAATACAGTAATGAAAGCGTTATATCTATAGACATTTATTAACTATTCGATATACATATTTTTGAAATCGTTATATTCATTTAAGTTACATGTACATTCATTATTCGATATACGTATTGTGGAATCGTAAAGAACGCATACGAAGAGTTATCAATCAATAAGAGAAGTTGGAAAACATTATATTCGTAAAATCGATTTAAAAAGTTGTGAAATTATAATGGCCATACATATGCATGATTCGTTATTCGATAGCTACACTGTTCAGGAACCACAGTGTTTGTAATACATACATCAAATGATTATCCCACAAATACCATCGTGATATTGCAATCTTCATATGCATGTATCACTATTAGACATTGGTTGAATTAAACGTGCGTCGTTTATGTGAATATGTTCACTATTCGACATACGCTGGTGTGGAGTCCCGTTTATAAACTTATGTTATTTTTCGACATACACTGTTGTGGAATCCTGTTTATAAACATGTCATTATTCGACATACACTGTTGTGGAATCCTGTTTATAAACATGTCATTATTCGACATACGCTGTTGTGGAGTCCCGTTTATAAACATATGTCATTGTTCGACATACGCTTTTATAAACATGTCATTATTTGACATGTCGACTTTTGTAGAATCCTGTTTATCAACACATGTCATTATTCGATATACTGGCTATTGTGGAATCATGTTTTAAATAATATAGATAATGACATTATCCTATATACGCTGTTGTGGAATCATGTTTATAAACATATACCATTATTCGACATAAACTGTTGTAGACTCATGTTAATATACATTATGTCATTATTTTATATACGCTGTTGTGTCGATTAGACAGTTTTAAAACATATTTTGACATTTTCATTACAGATCTATAAAAGAGTTCGTAAACGTTGTAAATTTTGTATTTCCCGATACTTTATGTAACAATAGGCTTATTTATTTATTTATTATTGACATATTTAATACAGATGTGTAACCTGTAGGTATATGCCCTATTACGTCACAGCATAACTAAAAGTGTGTGCTAAAGGGACGTGATATAGCCTCTATTAATGTAACTAAAACTACCAAAACCAATTAATCTAAGAGACCAATCTTATATTCTTTTTTTTCGTAACTGATTTTGGAAGTCCGTGTTGGGATATCGATTAATACATTCTTACCCAAAAAATCCTTCTTAACAATAACGAAAGGTCAAACTTGAAAATACAAGACTATGATAAAATGATCTTATAGAAGTTGTAATAGGGCTAAATCATCAACTGTTTAAGGATTGTCAACAGTTCATAGCATATTTCCTCTTATTTAAATATCAGCAAATTATGTTCAGGATTTCCCCCACAGTTTAAACATGGCCTTTAATTTTTAAGACACCACGAGTAGTGTACTGCATTGTTGTATTTATGCTGTAAATAAATGTTTAATATGCCATATGTATAGTGTCATCTTTTAATTATATTTTTCTTAAATATACAATTATTTCAAATCGCCTCACGTTTTCTTCCTACATATGATATAAAGTCTATATAAATAAATATATATATATATTATACAAAGAATATCTAGTTGTATTAGGCTGTAGTTTAAATTAGATATTTAGTTATCAAGTGACCGTTATATCTTCAGATTATATTTAACAATAAAACAAATATTTATCCTATTATGCTTGTTTTGTTTTTTTAGTTTGAATCCAAAATCGTTTATAACATTGTTGATTTTTGCTTGCTCTTTATTTGCATACATTTTCTTCAATATTCCTGCCTAAAATCAAATAAATTCCAGACACTGGTTTGCATACAATTAATCAAACCTATTTTTTATATTTTGTATTTGATTTCCTTGACCTTCTTTTACGCAAAATGTGCGCCTCCAACACATCTAACTAATAAATATTTCTGGATCCGCCCATGGTTATTTACATAAACGTGCATTATGCGTTTCCACGGGAACATATCAGATATGTTTAACTATCAATGCATCAGTCTTAAGTGCTGCATTGCGGCCGTAAAAGGTCCTCATGTGTTGTCATTGGTCCATCTTCAGACTTTATACAATACAAGAACTCATCTGTAAATCATCGGTCCATCTGCAGATGTCATGCAAAACAACCAGGTTTCATATGTAAATCATTGGTCCATCTGCAGATGTCATGCAAAACAACCAGGACTCATCTGTAAATCATTGGTCCATCTGTAGATTACATGCAAAACAACCAGGGCTCATATGTAAATCATTGGTCCATCTGCAGATTTCATGCAAAACAAACAGAGCTCATCTGTAAATCATTGGTCCATCTGTAGATTACATGCAAAACAACCAGGGCTCATATGTAAATCATTGGTACATCTGCAGATTTCATGCAAAACAACCAGGGCTCATCTGTAAATCATTGGTCCATCTGCAGATTTCATGAAAAACAACCAGATCTCATATATAAATCATTGGTCCTTCTGCAGACTTCATGCAAAACAACCAGAACTCATATGTAAATAATTGGCTCATCTGCAGATTTCATGCAAAACAACCAAGGCTCATATGTTAATCATTGGTCCATCTGCAGATTTCATGCAAAATAACCAGGACTCATATGTAAATCATTGGTCCATCTGCAGATGTCAAGCAAAACAACCAGGGCTCATATGTAAATCATTGGTCTATCTGTAGATTACATGCAAAACAACAAGGGCTTATATGTAAATCATTGGTCCATCTGCTGATTTCATGCAAAACAATCAAAACTCATCTGTAAATCATTGTTCCTTCTTCAGACGTCATGCAAAACAACCAGAACTCATATGTAAATCATTGGTCCATCTGTAGATTTCATGCAAAACAACCAGGATTCATTTGTAAATCATTGGTCCATCTGCAGACTTCATGCAAAACAAACAGAACTCATCTGTAAATCATTGGTACATCTGCAGACTTCATGCAAAACAATCAGTACTCATTTGTAAATCATTGGTCCGTCTGTAGATTTCATGCAAAACAACCAGGATTCATTTGTAAATCATTGGTCCGTCTGCAGACTTCATGCAAAACAAACATAACTCATCTGTAAGCCATTGGTTCATCTGCAGATTTCATGCAAAAGAACCAGGCCCCATCTGTAAATTATTGGTCCTTCTGCAGACCTCACGCATGACAACTAGGACTCGTCTGTAAATCATTGGTCCATCTTCAGATTTCACGAAAGACAACCAGGACCCATCTGTGCATTATTGATCTATCTAAGACTTCACGCAAGACAGCCAGGACCCATTTGTAAATCATAGGTCTACCTTCAGACTTCATGCAAGAAAACCAGGACCCATCTGTACATAATTAGTCCATCTTTTTCAAAGTTCCTAAAAAACAACCAGGACTCGTCTTTAAAGTATAAGTCCATCTTCAGAATTTTATATAAAACAATCAGGAATTATCTGTAAATTATCATTTTATATTCAGATTTCATGCAAAACAACCAGGACTCGTCTGTGAATTATTGGTCCATCTGCAGATTTCATGCAAAACCAACAGGACCCATCTGCAAATAATTGGTCCATCTTCAGACTTTATGCATAACAAGCAGGACTCGTCTGGAAAGTATTTTCCAATCTGCAGATTTCATGCTAATCAACCAGGACTCGTCTGTAAAGTATTGGTCCATCTGCAGACTCTATGTAAACAACCAGGACTCGTCTGTAAATTATTGATCCATCTTCAGACTTCATGCAAGGCAACAGGACCCATTTGTAAAATATTGGTCCATCTGCAGATTTTATGCAAAAAGATCTGGATCCATTTGTAAATTATTGATCCATCTTCAGACTTCATGCAAGACAACACGGACTCATTTGTAAAATATTGGTCCATCTTCATACTTTACGCAAGGCAACTAGGACCCATCTGTACACTATTAGTCCATCTTTTCAGACTTCATGCATAACAGCCAGGACTAGTCTGGAAAGTATTGGTCCATCTGCAGATTTCATACAAAAAGACCAGGACCCATCTATAAACTATTGATCTATATTCAGATTCTATGCATGGCAACAGGACCCATTTGTAAAATATTGGTACATCTGCAGATTTCATGCAAAAAGACCAGCATCATCTGTAAACTATTGGTCCATCTTCAACTTAATGCAAGGCAACATGACTCATTTGTAAATATTGGTCCATCTGCAGATTTTATGCAAAAAGACCAGGATCCATCTGTAAATTATTGATTCATCTTCAGACTTCATGCATGGCAACATGACTCATTTGTAAAATATTTGTCCATCTGCAGATTTTACGCAAAAAGATCAGGATCCGTTTGTAAATTATTGATCCATCTTCAGACTTTATGCAAGGCAACAGGACTCATTTGTAAAATATTGGTCTATCTGCAGATTTCATGCAAAACAACCAGGGCCCATCTGCAAATCATTGGTCCATCTTCACACTTCATGCATAACAAGCTGGACTCGTCTGAAAATTATTGTCCAATCTGCAGATTTCATGCTAAATAACCAGGACTCGTCTGTAACGTATTTGTCCATCTGCAGACTACATGTAAACAACTAGGACTCATCTGTAAAATTTTGGTCCATCTTCATACTTAACGCAAGGCAACCATGACCCATCTGTACACTATTAGTCCATCTTTTTTAGACTTCATGCATAACAACCAAGACTCGTCTGGAAAGTATTGGCTCATCTGTAGGTTTCACGCAAAACAACCAGGACCCATTTGTAAATAATTTATCCATCTTCAGACTTCATGCAAGGCAATAAGGACTCATTTATGAAATATTGGTCCATCTGCAGATTTTATGCAAAAAGTCCTGGATCACTATGTAAATTATTGATTCATCTTCAGAATTCATGCAAGGTAACATGACTTATTTGTCATATATTGGTCCGCCTGCAGATTTCATGCAAAAAGACCAGGATCCTTCTGTAAATTATTTGTCCATCTTCAGACTTAATGCAAGGCAACAAGACTTATTTGTAAATATGGGTCCATCTCCAGACTTAATAAAAGGCAACAGGACTCATTTGTAAATATTGGTCCATCTGCAGATTTTATGCAAAAAGACCAGGATCCATCTGTAAATTATTGATTCATCTTCAGACTTCATGCAAGGCAACAGGACTCATTTGTAAAATATTGGTCCATCTGCAGAATTTATGCAAAAAGACCAGGATCCATCTGTAAATTATTAGTCAATCTTAAGATAAGACTTCATGCAAGGCAACAGGACTCATTTGTAAATATTGGTCCATCTGCAGATTTCATGCAAAAAGACTAGGATCCATTTGTAAATTATTGATCCATCTTCAGATTTCATGCAAGGCAACATGACTCATTTGTAAAATATTGGTCCATCTGCAGATTTTAAGCAAATAGACTAGAACCCATCTGTAAATTATAAATCCATCTTCAGACTTCATGCAAAGCAACCAAGACACATCTATTTTAAAGTATGAAGCAAGCTAATGCGGTTATGTAGTAACTTAGTGCAGTACCCTCTTTAAATAATTAAAAAATGAATATATTAATTGATTACATTATCACACACCTAAGTCATTTATAGCGCCCGATACTTGACTTGATCATTTTTATTTGTTATATATTCCAGTTAGACTATAATAACACAACTTTAAGTTATATACCGTGATCGTTATTTGAGTTTGAGATTAAAATCTGATTTCATTTTTTTTTCGAGATGAAGCTGATCTTGCCACAACCGACTGCTAGCCTGAGAGGGTATCGCCCTGAAAATAAACTTGACAACAGACACAGTGTATACGTATACGCATCCGGCATGTCAGTACAGAGTAAATAAAACAAAAACAATAACATGATGATACAGTTATAATGTTAAGTGTAAAAAGATGTCCAAGTACACTTTACAAGATTATCTGTAATTGATACATAATTAACTACAACGCTGTTTTCCATAATTGAGTCTCGTGACCGTCATTCTCTCACGTTTCGTCGGATAATTTTCCATGTTCCTCAATTATCCGCAGTAATGCTATGAGCATATCATTTCTTGCGGACATGGAGTGAATGTTGGCTGTTATATATACGCGTAACAAGTAGGCGATTGAGTCTTGTAAAACGTACCTTCAACAATTATAACTGAATGCGTTTAACAATTATAACTGAATGGCCATTTGCAACGCATTTCAGGTTATACATGGCATATTCAGTTTTATTGTTGGAGGAAGATCCCAGAGTACCTCTGTCAAAAATCATAGTTTACAGCTTTATCTAATTGAGGAAATATGATTCAGAAACAAATAATTCTTTCAGACTTCCATATCAAAGTAGCATGCTGTTAACACAAGTTATGACACCTCATCCAGTTACATTATGCTAACAAAGAGCTGAACTGTTGTAAAGTTATTCTCTCAATGTCAAGTAATGCACCATTAATTTCATATTTAGTTATTTGACCAGAGATTGAACCAACAAACTCTCACATGCTAGGCTGGCGTTTTGTGGTTATGATGAAACTAATTATATTGTTTTCGTTTCCAATAAATCACAAACAATGGCAAAAATGTATATACTGAAAAATGGCAAAAATGTAAGCATTTTTCAATATTTTTTATTGTTTGAAACATTTATTTTTAGTTTTCTAGGATTTCCCTTTTGACCGGACTGATCTCAGACGTTTGCTTTATTTTGAAAAGCGTGTAACGCACTACTGTCATTGTGATAAATTGTTAAACTGTCAATTTTGGTTGGATTATGTTGTTGCTCAGTATTTTCTATATATTTTTTTTAAACATGAATATTTTTAAATTCATGCTGAAGAGGAACGGTCTAACGCGCCGTAAATAAGTTTGTCGGTTACTTGCGGAAGGACGGTGGTTCTACTCAGATCCATTCTGAAGTCTTCCTCCACAAATAAAACTGGATATGCCATATATAGATATACATGGCTTAAAACCCCATTCAAGAAATGGAAAAAATATTTTACATTAATTAGAAATGGAGACTACTACAATACAAATCATTTTGAGTCCCGGGAGAGTTGTCTTTCGTATGGTCATCAAGTTAGAATGTAGGTTAAATCATAGTACAATGCATGATCCGCCTGTGTATATATACATCTATCACAGCAAACGTTCATTTAATTTACAGTAAAAAAAACACAACTTGTATGAAAATGCACGTTCAATAAAATGCAAATGATTGATATTTCTTTTTTGTAACAAGTTTCAAGTTTCAAATTGTATTAGCAACTCAGCAAGATATTTGCCTTTGATCATTTACAGTGATTACAGAAATACGACAAAGACAATGATATACAGTAACAGTTTAATGCAATGCAAATAAATATATAGTTAAAGTAGAATATAGATTAAGAAACAGTCGATTAACGATTAATGCTTCTTTGGTGAATTTTGAAAGTTAAAACAAAGTCTTTTTATTTTTAGTTTACATAAAATTATTCAATTTGTGTAATGAACGCCACGATATCTGACCTTAATATGTTTTCCTAATATAGGCTTGTGCCAAAGTATATTTCATACGATGAAATGACATTCAGATTCAATTACATTTTGATTAAACAATTTACATAAACAGTTTTCTCTATTGATTCCATTAAATCTACTAAATTTGATTTCTAATGTGTGTGAACTTAACCTAATACATGAAAATTGTTTTCACCAAGCATCATTGTCTATCTTATCAATACTTCATAACAAAACGAGTCTTAAGTTTTGTATAATAACCAAATTTAGACATAATATGTATACAAGCAAGCATTTCGACAGTATCCATCGACAGAAAGTGAGTCAACCGCTTGCAATCATGTGGATTAATTTTTGACAGAGCAATCGTTCATTTTAATCGAAAGCATGATACCTGAAATGAATGAACGTTGGCACTTACTACTTTTTCTAAGCATTAGATTTGCTAAAATCTTGCATAAAGTCGCGGAATGCTGGCAAATTTATGCCATGTTTTCAGATTGTGTGGAACGCGTAGTCCGATGGTAGATCATCAATACCAGCATAGGAGGGTCGTGGGTTCGATCTTCCCCCGAGGATATGTTTGGCGTCCTTGAGCAAGACAACTTTTCCTCATATGCTTAGTCCTGGTTCTATACTGCAGGAAATATTCGAGCGTGATTTGTATAAGTTCGCCGCCGCTAATAAAACTAAACAAATCTAAATTCAGAAAATACGAAAATGAAACTTCTCTTAGACATCCAATTCAAAGGCGATAATATAAAACCTGCTACTGTCGTCTGTAAATGAATATTTACCATGATGCTCAATGCACTCGTCGTCTTGGCACCATGAAATATTCTAACAAATTCGAATACTTCAAATCCGTTTAGAATGTCGCTAAACACATAAATGCTATTAATTCATTTGAGTATGTTCTGCTGGAAATACCATAAATTATCGTTATTGACGTCACTCTTCGTCTGGAAAACATACAAAACGGGGAAAAACATTGTTCAATGTTTAGCATGAATCTAAAATATTCCATGCAGAAATAGCTTTGGAGGGAAAGGGAAATTGACTGCAAAAGACACATCTGCGATCTTGACACGTGCTGAAGTTATCAAGCTGTCGCCGTCCTACAATTTGCCGGTTTTCCTGGATGTTTAGTACTGTCAAGTGGATTGTTTATCAAGCCCACGATAGAGTAAGATGTCTATGTGTACCATCTCTCATTATATTTAATATTATAAAAAATATTTTGTTTGTAGAAAAGTATTCAAATATAAATTAAATGTCTGATTTTCGACAAAGTTTGTTATTGCTGTTCTCTCCATATATTTGAAGTAGCAGTAGTAGGGGTAGTAGTAGTAGTAGTAGAAGTATTATTATTATTAGTAGTAGTAGTAAATGTAGAAATAGTTCTAGCAGTAGTAGTAGTTGTAGTAGTAGCAAGAGTAGAAGTATTATTATTATTATTATTATTAGTAGTAGTAGTAGTAGTAGTAGTAGTAGTAGTAGTAATAGTAGTATAAGTAGTAGAAGTAGTAGTAGTAGTAGTAGTAGTAGTAGCAGCAGCAGCAGCAGCAGCAGCAGCAGCAGTAGTAGTCGTAGTAATAATGATAATAACAGTAGTAGTAGTAGTCGTAATAGTAGTAGCAGCAGTAGTAGTAGTAGTAGTAGCAGCAACAGCAGCAACAGCAGTAGTAGTCGTAGTAATAATGATAATAACAGTAGTAGTAGTAGTAGTAGTAGTAGTAGTAGTAGTAGTAGTTGTAGTAATAGTAGTAGTAGTAGTAGTAGTAGAAGTAGCAGCAGCAGCAGCAGCAGCAGTAGTAGTCGTAGTAATAATGATAATAACAGTAGTAGTAATAGTAGTAGTAATAGTAGTAGTAGTAGTAGTAGTAGTAGTAGTAGTAGTAGTAGCAGTAGTAATAGTAACGAACTTGGGAAGTGCTACACTAACACCGAAACATGTTGCACATATTAGTACAAATCAATAGTTTAGGCATTTTAGAGATGTATTTGATAATTTTGAAATCAACGAGGGTACTGAAAATGAATATGTGTATAATGTTGATGAACAATCAGATGTTAATAAAATAATATTTGATGATGACATTAGACCGGAAGAAGTTTTGCAATCAGTAAAAGACCTAAAACTCAATTAAAGCAGTTCAGGATTACTGATACCAGAACATTTAACTCTAAGTACGGATATATTGATTACCTACACATGTGAACTTTTTAATAAGGTATTTAAGAGTGGAACATTTCCAGAAAAATGATCAATATTAGTTTTAGTGCCAATCTACAAGAAAGGTCCGAACATTTATCCTAATAACTACATGGGTAATGCTTTGTTACTTTTGTCAAGTGAGGTATACATAAGTATTCTTAATTAACGCTTGACATTCTACTCAAATGCGTTTAAACAAAATATGTGAATCGCAAGCAGGTTTTCGCTCCGGATACTCCACTATTGATAATTGTTTTGTGTTGTATAAAAATGGAGTGTCAGGCAATTTGGTCAATGCAATAAAAGTAATATACAATTCAGTGAAAGCATGTATCCGAAATGGATCTTATAATAGTGATCATTTTAACTGTCCTATTGGATTAAAACAAGGCTGTTGTATAAGTCCAATGCTATTTTCCTTTTTTTATAAATGAGTTAAGCATTGTTATGAAAAATAGTGGTACACGTGGCATACAATTGCCACCATATCTCCCCCACACTATGCTCCCATTGCATGGGGTACCGGGTTGAAAATCCGTTGAAAGTTCGTTTCTATTTATACATCTTATAGTTTTATTTTAAAGAAAACATGTAAAAGTCACAAAATATTGGTCCCAGGAGTAATTAAAAACTATATTCATAAAACAAAACTCCCTATAATGCAGCATATTTAAAATATCTAAATGTTCCGGGGAATCCCCCCACCTCCCAGCGGGAGGAAAATACATCCTTATATTGGCTCTCCAATAATTTGAACGCTCCTGCGACCATGCATACACCTGTTCATGTAATGTCGGTCCTTCGCTTTCAGGACAAGTCATGGCCTACGTTTAGCATATACACACATTTGCAACTTATTATGTATATACATGTAGTGTAATACGTACGCCACATATATAAGTAAACTTGCGCTACGTACATAAGCAAACGAACATATGATACGAGGGGTGTTCCGTAAATAATTTGACTGCTGTATTATTTCGTGGACATCATACAATATACAAATAAAACTACTTGATTCACATGAGTGATCACTGGTGTGTGTCACAGGTAAACATTTACTGACCTTGTTGCAATGTACATTGCTTAATATCGTATTTATTACACTGTGCACAAAATGACTGACAAATTAAAGGAGCTGAAAAAGAATGATTGATTGATTGATTGAATATTACGCGTTTTTTATGCCATCGAGTTAATCTAACCACTTATTTCTAGGAGCCTGGAAGGTTAACCTGTACTCGAACACATCCCATCTCCGCAAGTAACTGATAACTATCTCACTTGAATCAGCGATGAGAGACGAATGATGTATATCAACCATCACGGAGATTGTGGCCGGGCGGGGATCGAACTCATGACCAATGGGTTGATAGTCAGACGCGCTAACGACTGAGCTAATCAGGCGCGGTTGAGAGCTGAAAAAGTGCTTGAATTAGGGCCTATATTTGACGTAGGTTATACCTTGGGTTGAAGTCTGAAGACATTTACCTAGAGGTGTGTGCCATTTACGGGAAGTTCAGATGTCGTGTAGTACTATCTGTAGGTGTGTAATCAAGTTTCAATCCGGGTAATAGGAGTTCTGCTCGCTCTGGTCGTCTTGTAACGTCAACAACCTCAGTCAACAACCTCAGTCAAGAAAACAGAAAAATCTGATGCTCGATATTTAGCTCGGATGACAAACTAGTCGTTATGATGAATTCATCTAATTTTGAAAAAAAGCATTTAAACGTTTAGAAAATAAATTCACAATGGAAACCGCATTTCTTGACAGAGGACCAAAAGAAGTCAAGGGTTGCTATGGCAAAACACCCTTTGAAAGTGTATCCAAAATACGGCAAAACTTCTTTTAAGAGTGAAGTCATAGCTGACTAAACATGGATCTATTATTATGAGCCCAAAAGAAGCATCTAACAGAATATGGGCCAAGAAAAAATACCAAAACGCCCATGTATTGCCAAACGATTGCGATATGTTCAGAAGTTTCTGTATGTTATATTTTTTACTTGCAACAGTTCTGCCGTCCAAAAGACAGACTTGTCACATGACGGTTTAATTAAAATGTAATTTTGAAACAATTGGAGAAATACTATAAACAGCGTCGCCGTATAGTATGCTTGATGTGTGTATTTTACATGGACATGCGCCAGTCCACAAAGCCCGTATTGTGACTGTTTGCATTCAGAGAATGTCATCGTTCTCCCTTAACTCCCATACTCGTCAGTATGTAGTCTTAGGAAGAGTAAATAGTCGCAGACTTGGGCCTTCTGTAACTATTTTCTCTTGCCAAGACTAAAACACACCTAGCTAGGGAACATTCAACTCGAGAAATGCTCTAGTGTCTGCTATTTACCAGTCTCAAGCCTGTTCAAGCATGTAAAAACATGGATTACCGGTTAAAACGTGTGTGTTAGCTAAAGGGGAGTCTTTTGAAGGTAATTACAAAAAAGATAAAAAATAACAATACAAATCGCAATATTTACGAAACATGCCTCGTATGAGATCGATTTTTACCTCAATCACATGTCACTGAACATAATACCTATAAAATGTGTTTTTGTGCACGAATTACATGATTTCGATAAAATAATGCATCAGTGATATTATTAATGGAACACCACTCGCATAAACAAACTCCTCCAGAGAAAACTCTGTTGTGTGATTTGACCATCGCTATCCATATCCACGAATCCATATCTAAACTATCAGTTTTTTGCAGTGTTATAATGAATGCCTACATGTACTATATTATATACTTTGAAACAGAACAAGTTTGCCTTCGACGCACGCTGAATATATATTTTTTATAAAACTCGTCGAATCGTCATATAAGTATATTTATTTGATGGTATAGAATATGTAGCCACAGCAATATTCCTCTTGTTTTAGTAAATATCTTACTTTTTTATATTGAAAACAGAAAGTATTGAAACTAATCCCGGCCGTGTAAATGAACGCCCTGCCTTGGGGAAAAAACCTTAATGATAAATGATAAAAATGTCAATTATCTGACCAGATAATATTATCACATGATGAAATGAAGTATTCGTTTAAACCATTATCACAAGTAGCCTTATGTTTACCCAATGACCTTATTGTAGCTTCTAACCCTGGAAATGAAATTATTCTATCGAGTTTATATACTGGGTCAACAGCATTAAAATCATGATTTTCATTTGCATAACATACAAATATAATTCATTTAGTGATATTCCAGGATTCATGTTATTTTAGATTTAAATCTTTTCCAAAGATTGCGTGGCTTCAAACGACACCTATTTACTAGTTTGTGTTTTTTATTTAATTTAAAACATGTTTTTCCTCATAGACATATATGCCACCTTTGCATTAGCTAGTAAAAATCGGTTTTCACTGGATTTATTTCTATCAAGATCAGATAAAGCCTGTATTTAAATACGTTAAGATAAATATGTTTAGCTTAAAATAAATTCTAATTGAACCATTTACTTCTATCATAATCAGCTACATTGTAGCCTTGATTTATTTTATATTGTACGTTAGATAAAGAATCGCCTCATTCATGCAATACATTTGTTACATTTAAAACTACGTTATTCACGCTGACATGATCGTTGGGATTTGCATTTTTGATCGACAATGCTGTTAAATACCGGTAATTTACCAATAAATTGATTTCTGAACAACTCAGTTTTGTCATCACTCCATTTTTGACTGGGCATATTTGAATAATTATAAAATTGGTGAGTTCACTGAAACATATTTGGCTATGGTTGAATTATGTATTCTCTCAAAATTAAGATTTATTGTTCGACCATTCTGGTTCGACTTTGAACATTTCAAGAATTAGAGATCGGCTTAAAAAGACAGCAAATAGAACAATTACACAACAAAACATCATGCAATGGAAAACATTTTTAATTATTTGTAAATTAATATTACAAATCTGGAACCAATTACTGGCGTGGTTTAAAACAAGAGTTCCTCGTCAACTATTTCAAATAAAGAGGATAAATAGTTTGTTTCTACATCATATACTGATGATGAAATGGCAGTTCTACCGAAATTTAATTGTTAATCTTAGGATTCACTTTCAAGTGTTATTATATCAGATTTGTTTAGATAGTGTCAACATACTTTACGTTAACAAAACATGTGGTCATGACTTGATCAGTGATAAAATATGACAAGGAGTTGCATAATCAATATCAAAACCTTTGGTTATACTTTTTAATTGATCTCTTGCTGATAACACATATCCAAATCAATAGAAAATCACCAATTATATCATCATATATCTATTCCAGGGTATTAGTCTGAATACCATTATTCATCTATTCCAGTGTATTAGTCTGAAATAATCATTTATCTATTCCAGTGTATTAGTCTGAATATCATCATTTATCTATTTCAGTGAATTAGTCTGAATATCATAATTTGTCTATTCCAGTGTATTAGTCTGAAAATCATCATTTGTCTATTCCACTGTATTAGTCTGAATATCATCATTTGTCTATACCAGTGTATCAGTCTGAATGTCATCATTTGTCTATTCCACTGTATCAGTCTGAATGTCATTATTTATTCATCCTTGTGTATTAGTCTGAATATCATCATTTGTCTTTTCCACTGTATTAGTCTGAATATATTCATTTATCTATTTCAGTGTATAAGTCTGAATATCATCATTTGTCTATTCCAGTGTATTAGTCTGAATATCATCATTTGTCTATTCCAGTGTATTAGTCTGAATGTCATCATTTGTCTATTCCAGTGTATTTGTCTGAATATCATCATTTATTTATTCCACTGTATCAGTCTGAATATTATCATTTTTCTATTCCAGTGTATTAGTCAGAAAATCATCATTTGTCTATTCCAGTGTATTAGTCTGAATATCACCATTTGTCTATTTCAGTGTATTAGTCTGAAAACCATCATTTGTCTATTCCACTGTATTAGTCTGAATATCATCATTTGTCTATACCAGTATATCAGTCTGAATGTCATCATTTGTCCATTCCACTGTATCAGTCTGAATGTCATTATTTATTCATCCCTGTGTATTAGTCTGAATATCATCATTTGTCTATTCCAGTGTATAAGTCTGAATATCATCATTTGTCTATTCCAGTGTATTGGTCTGAATGTCATTATTTATTCATCCTTGTGTATTAGTCTGAATATCATCATTTGTCTTTTCCACTGTATTAGTCTGAATATATTCATTTATCTATTTCAGTGTATAAGTCTGAATATCATCATTTGTCTATTCCAGTGTATTAGTCTGAATATCATCATTTGTCTATTCCAGTGTATTAGTCTGAATGTCATCATTTGTCTATTCCAGTGTATTTGTCTGAATATCATCATTTATTTATTCCACTGTATCAGTCTGAATATTATCATTTTTCTATTCCAGTGTATTAGTCAGAAAATCATCATTTGTCTATTCCAGTGTATTAGTCTGAATATCACCATTTGTCTATTTCAGTGTATTAGTCTGAAAACCATCATTTGTCTATTCCACTGTATTAGTCTGAATATCATCATTTGTCTATACCAGTATATCAGTCTGAATGTCATCATTTGTCCATTCCACTGTATCAGTCTGAATGTCATTATTTATTCATCCCTGTGTATTAGTCTGAATATCATCATTTGTCTATTCCAGTGTATAAGTCTGAATATCATCATTTGTCTATTCCAGTGTATTGGTCTGAATATCATAATTTGTCTATTCCAGTGTATTAGTCTGAATGTCATCATTTGTCTATTCCAGTGTATTATTCTGAATAGCATCATTTATTTATTCCTGTGTATTAGTCTGAATATCATCATTTGTCTATTCCACTGTTTTAGTCTGAATATCATCATTTATTTATTCCTGTGTATTAATCTGAATAGCATCATTTTTCTATTCCACTGTATTAGTCTGAATATCACCATTTTTCTATTCCACTGTATAAGTCTGAATATCATCGTTTATCTATTTCAGTGTATTAGTCTGAATATCATCATTTGTCTATTCCACTGTATAAGTCTGAATATCATCATTTGTCTATTCCACTGTATTAGTCTGAATATCATCATTTATTTATTCCAGTGTATTTATCTGAATAGCATCATTTTTTCTATTCCACTGTATTAGTCTGAATATCATCATTTTTTTATTCCACTGTATAAGTCTGAATATCATCGTTTATCTATTTCAGTGTATTAGTCTGAATATCATCATTTGTATATTCCACTGTATAAGTCTGAATATCATCATTTGTCTATTCCAGTGTATAAGTCTGAATATCATCATTTTTCTATTCCAGTGTATAAGTCTGAATATATTCATGTATCTATTTCAGTGTATAAGTCTGAATATCATCATTTGTCTATTCCAGTGTATTAGTCTGAATATCATCAATTGCCTATTCCATTGTATTAGTTTTAATATCATCATTTGTCTATTCCACTGTATTGGTCTGAAAATCATCATTTGTCTATTCCAGTGTATTAGTCTGAATATCATCATTTGTCTATTCCAGTGTATTAGTCTGAAAACCATCATTTGTCTATTCCACTGTATTAGTCTGAATATCATCATTTGTTTATTCTAGTGTTATCAGTCTGAATGTCATCATTTGTTTATTCCAATGTATTAGTCCGACCGAATATCATCATATATCTATTTCAGTGTATAAGTCTGAATATCATCATTTATCTATTTCAGTGTATTAGTCTGAATATCATCAATTGTCTATTCCACTGTATCAGTCTGAATGTCATTTTTATTCATTCCAGTGTATTAGTCTGAATATCATAATTTGTCTATTCCAGTGTATTAGTCTGAATGTCATCATTTGTCTATTCCAGTGTATTATTCTGAATAGCATGTAGTCCGACCGAATATCATCATTTATCTATTTCAGTGTATAAGTCTGAATATCATCATTTGTCTATTCCAGTGTATTGGTATGAATATCATAATTTGTCTATTCCAGTGTATTAGTCTGAAAGTCATCATTTGTCTATTCCAGTGTATTATTCTGAATAGCATCATTTATTTATTCCTGTGTATTAGTCTGAATATCATCATTTGTCTATTCCAGTGTATTAATCTGAATATCATCATTTATTTATTCCTGTGTATTAGTCTGAATATCATCATTTGTTTATTCTAGTGTATTAGTCTGAATATCATCAATTGCCTTTTCCACTGTATCAGTTTGAATATCATTTGTCTATTCCAGTGTATTAGTCTGAAAATCATCATTTGTCTATTCCACTGCATAAGTCTGAATATCACCATTTATCTTTCCTATTGTATCAGTCTGAATGTCATCATTTGTCAATTCCACTGTATTAGTCTGAATATCATCATTTGGGTATTCCATTGTATCAGTCTGAATGTCATCATTTGTCTATTCAACTTTATCAGTCTGAATGTCATTATTTATTCACTCCTGTGTATTAGCCTGAATATCATCATTTGTCTCTTCCACTGTATTAGTCTGAATATCATTATTTTTTTTATTCCTGTGTATTAATCTTAAGAGCATCATTTGTCTATTCCAGTGTATTAGTCTGAAAATCATAATTTGTCTATTCCAGTGTATTAGTCTGAATATCATAATTTGTCTATTCCAGTGTATTAGTCTGAATGTCATCATTTGTCTATTCCAGTGTATTAGTCTGAATATCACTATTTGTCTATTCCAGTATATTAGTCTAAATATCATCATTTGTCTATTCCAGTGTATTCGTCTAATAACACTGTTTGTCTATTCCAGTATATTAGTCTGAATATCATCATTTGTCTATTCCAGTGTATTAGTCTGAATATCACTATTTGTCTATTCCAGTATATTAGTCTAAATATCATCATTTGTCTATTCCAGTGTATTCGTCTAATAACACTGTTTGTCTATTCCAGTATATTAGTCTGAATATCATCATTTGTCTATTCCAGTGTATTAGTCTGAATATCATAATTTGTCTATTCCAGTGTATTAGTCTGAAAATAATCATTTGTCTATTCCAGTGTATTAGTCTGAATATCAGAATTTGTCTATTCCAGTGTATTAGTCTGAATGTCATCATTTGTCTATTCCAGTGTATTATTCTGAATAGCATCATTTATTTATTCGTGTGTATTAGTCTGAATATCATCATTTATTTATTCCTGTGTATTAGTCTGAATATCATCATTTGTCTATTCTAGTGTATTAGTCTGAATATCATCAATTGCCTTTTCCACTGTATCAGTCTTAATATCATCATTTGTCTATTCCAGTGTATTAGTCTGAAAATCATCATTTGTCTATTCCACTGTATTAGTCTGAATATCACCATTTATCTTTTCAATTGTATCAGTCTGAATGTCATCATTTGTCAATTCCACTGTATTAGTCTGAACATCATCATTTGTCTATTCCACTGTATTAGTCTGAATATTATCATTTGTCTATTCCAGTGTATCAATCTGAATGTCATCATTTGTCTATTCAACTGTATCAGTCTGAATGTCATTATTTATTCACTCCTGTGTATTAGCCTGAATATCATCATTTGTCTATTCCAGTGTATTAGTCTGAATATCATCATTTTTTTATTCCTGTGTATTAATCTGAAGAGCATCATTTGTCTATTCCACTGTATTAGTCTGAATATATTCATTTGTCTATTCCAGTGTATTAGTCTGAAAATCACCATTTGTCTGTTCCAGTGTATTAGTCTGAATATCATCATTTGTCTATTCCAGTGTATTAGTCTGAATGTCATCATTTGTCTATTCCAGTGTATTAGTCTGAATGTCATCATTTGTCTATTCCAGTGTATTATTCTGAATATCATCATTTATTTATTCCTGTGTATTAGTCTGAATATCATAATTTGTCTATTCCACTGTATTAGTCTGAATATCATCATTTGTCTATTCCAGTGTATTAGTCTGAATGTCATCATTTGTCTATTCCAGTGTATTTGTCTGAATATCATCATTTATTTATTCCACTGTATCAGTCTGAATATCATAATTTGTCTATTCCAGTGTATTAGTCTGAAAATCATCATTTGTCTATTCCACTGTATTAATCTGAATATCACCATTTGTATATTCCAATGTATCAGTCTGAATGTCATCATTTGTCTATTCCACTGTATTAGTCTGAACATCGTCATTTGTCTATTCCACTGTATTAGTCTGAATATCATCATTTGTCTATACCAGTGTATTAGTCTGAATGTCATCATTTGTTTAATCCACTGTATCAGTCTGAATGTCATTATTTATTCATCCCTGTGTATTAGTCTGAATATCATCATTTGTCTATTCCTCTGTATTAGTCTGAACATCATCATTTTTCTATTCCACTGTATTAGTCTGATCATCATTATTTGTTAATTCCACTGTATTAGTCTGAATATCATCATATGTCTATTCCAGTGTATCAGTATGAATGTCATCAATTGCCTAGTCCACTGTATCAGTCTTAAAGTCATTATTTATTTATTCCAGTGTATTAGTCTGAATATCATAATTTGTCTATTCCAATGTGTTATTCTGAATATCATCATTTATTTATTTCTGTGTATTAGTCTGAATATCATAATTTGTCTATTCCACTGTATTAGTCTGAATATCATAATTTGTCTATTCGAGTGTATTAGTCTGAATGTCATCATTTGTCTATTCCAGTGTATTATTCTGAATATCATCATTTATTTATTCCTGTGTATTAGTCTGAATATCATAATTTGTCTATTCTAATGTATTAGTCTGAATATCATCATTTGTCTATTCCAGTGTATTAGTCTGAATATCATCATTTGTCTATTCCACTGTATTAGTCTGAATGTCATCATTTGTCTATTCCAGTGTATTATTCTGAATATCATCATTTATTTATTCCAGTGTATTTGTCTGGATATCATAATTTGTCTATTCCACTGTAGTAGTCTGAATATCATGATTTGTCTATTCCAGTGTATTAGTCTGAATATCATCATTTGTCTATTCCAGTGTATTAGTCTGAATATCATAATTTGTCTATTCCAGTGGATTAGTCTGAATATCATCATTTATATAGTCCAGTGGATTAGTCTGAATATCATCATTCATTTATTCCTGTGTATTAGTCTAAATATCATCATTTGTCTATTCCAGTGTATTAGTTTGAATATCATCAATTGCCTACTCTACTGTATCAGTCTGAATATCATCATTTATTCATTCCTGTGTATTAGTCTGAATATCATCATTTGTCTATTCCAGTGTATTAGTCTGAATATCACTATTTGTCTATTCCAGTATATTAGTCTAAATATCATCATTTGTCTATTCCAGTGTATTCGTCTCATAACACTATTTGTGTATTCCAGTATATTAGTCTGAATATCATCATTTGTCTATTCCAGTGTATTAGTCTGAATATCATCATTTGTCTATTCCAGTGGATTAGTCTGAATATCATCATTTTTCTATTCCAGTGTATTAATCTGAATATCATAATTTGTCTATTCCAGTGTATTAGTCTGAATATAATAATTTGTCTATTCCAGTGGATAAGTCTGAATATCATTATTTATATATTCCAGTGTATTAGTCTGAATATCATCATTTATAAAACTGGAGATTCCGTTGAGTTTCAAATGCGATTAAGTATTCTAGACGTATTAATATTAAATTGAAACAACTTCATGACACATGTCATTGTCGTCGCACAATCAAATCAGATAATTAGCTGAGCAAAGTTAATTTACACGACAGAGCCTGGAAGCGAAACATGATACGGGCTGGCTACACTGGTTAACAGAAAACATGTTACAAAAATGACTATTAAGCACGTAACTCCTCTCGTTTGTGAATTATCTCAATTATTACAGTCCGTGAATCATTTAGGTTTTAATGAGTAAAACGGTTATTAGTAACACTCATGTAAAACAAACGTTTCTTTCAAATAGAAGAACTGGAATAAGCAATGTACTTGAAAGTACTGGTAGCTGGGCTTTAATTAATATTCCTACTTAATTTGATTGATAATATTGAAGCGTTTGATTTATTTTATTAAACATTTTAAAAAACAACAACACACAATACAATGTCCTTATTATATTTTATTGTTTGAATTGGTTCTGCTTGCTCAAATACCTGAATTATGAAATACGAGGGATAAAACAGTAGCGCTTGTCGCGTATGAACATTGTGGCGATAATCAACACTGCAAAGATAGATTACGACGACATTAGAAGGATATGCCTTTGGAATTAAGCCCGCCTACAAACAAATACTTTGATTGTGAATACATGTATAAGAGAAAATCTGACTTTGACAAATGGAAGACTATTGTGTAATTTAACATCGATATATTATGTAAAAAACGGCATTAGGTCGATATGTTCTGATAACAGTTTTTGTTCTTCTATAATATAATGGCTCGTGATGGTGGTGTATCCCTATAACATACTCATTCAAATCAGAAAGTTGTTTCTTTAAAGTCTCAACTAAAGGACTACGAGAAGCAAATATCTGATTTGAAGAACGAAAACTATCCAATGAAATAAGAAAATAATACCAAAGCAAACACAAATCAAAGTTTAAATGAAGAAGTGTCATCTCTTATATCATCTCCAGCGGAATCAGATGAAGAATTGATAAATGTGAACGTGTGCACATCTTCACAAGACTCGTTGACGCCGTTCTAATCGAGCCAGGGTGAAAAACGTGGTGTTTCTGAGTCCTGGATAGCATGTACTAGATACATGTGTTGTGCAATGTAACCCAAATATGTTTCAAGGTGGGACATTTTGGCCGGGAAGAAAAGCCAGTTTAATACATTTCGTCAAAATCGATGTCCAGCCAATGCACTGAACGTGAACGTGTGCACATCTTCACAAGACTCGTTGACGGCCTTCTAATCAAGCCAGGGTAACAAACTTGATGTCTCTCAGTCCTGAAAAGCATCTACAAGATACATGAGTTGTGCAATGAAAGCCAAATATGTTCCAAGGGGTGGCATTTGGGCCGGAAAGAAAAGCCAGTTCACTATATTTCGTCTAAATCGCTGCCCAGCCAATGCATTGAACGTGAACGTGTGTACATCTTCACAAGACTCGTTGACGGCCTTCTAATCGAGCCAGGGTGAAACACTTGGTGTCTCTGAATCCTAGAACGTATCTACAAGATATATGAGTTGTGTTATGAAATCCAAGTATGTTCCAAGGGGTGACATTTGAGCCCTGAAGAAAAGCGAGTTTAATACATTTCGTCAAAATCGCTACCCAGCCAATGCACTCAACGTTAACGTGTGCACATCTTCACAAGGCTCGTTGACGGCCTTCTAATCGAGCCAGGGATGAAAACTTGGTGTCTCTGAGTCCTGGAACGCATTAACAAGATGCATGAGTTGTGCAATGAAAGTCAAGTATGTTCCAAGGGGAAATATTTGAGCCGGGAAGAAAAGCCAGTTTACTACATTTCGTCAAAATCGCGGCCTAGCCAATGCACTGAACGTTAACGTGTGCACATCTTCACAAGACTCGTTGACGGCTGTTTTGCACGGTGCGTCAGTATTAGCTGGCTGTTTCCCCGCCTTGTGACTCAGTGTTGAAATTTTATTATATCTGATTCCTCGCAATCAAAAAACAATGTGTTGCTCGAGAAAAGTTATTTTTGAATGGGGTTAAACGCCATTTTCAACACATTCCATTTTTTATATATCAAGTTTTACTGGTGGAGGGAGACCGTCCCTCCGCAAGTAACTGTAAACTTTCTCACATAAAGTTTTTGGAGCGAGTGCGGCTCGAACCTATGACCTTAGCGGTGAGAGGTTAGTGATCTTGAGACGGCGCCTTAGACCACTCGGTCACGGATGACCCCTTCGAGAAAAGCATATCGCTTAAGCAAGTGTTTGGGATTGAGAGGTGTTTCGTTACCCTTAATGAACAGATTCAATAAAACTGAGTCCGATAATTGCTTATTTGCGTTCTGTGTTTCCATTGTAACCTTTATATGTAGTATTAGTTTTTACAGCTGTTTGCACGTCGAACGTTATCACAGTATTTGGTATTTCATTAGTGTAGCTAAAAGGCCTAAAGGCCCGGGCCTGCACACATAAAGCCTTTTTTTCACAAATTCAAAAAAAAAGTAGGTTCAAAATGTGTTTAAGTATGTCTCATATATACGACAAAACGCACCAGATCAATTCTACGCCCCTGTTCGTCAATAAAGTTGTTTTTTTTAAAAAAAAAAGTATATCAAAAGACGAAATTAAAAAAAGCCTAGTGTTCAAAAACCCTTCTCCGGAATTAACAGTTTGACCAAAATCCCCTTAATGGGCAGTCATAAAAGAACTACTATCGCTCCGCCTACTGGCCTTGTGGTGTTGTTTGGCCAAGTAAATACAATGTTTTTACAATGTAATGTTTACTTAGAGACCGTTAGCTTGTCTAAGGCAAATGGCGGCCATGGAAACACACACACACACATATATATATGTACTAATGTGAATAAAATAATGTTTAAACAAAAAGCAACATGAACATTATAGTGAACTGATTAAAATGTCTCATTTGCATATACAGTCTTTTACACCAAAAAATAAGTTTTTATAGTAATGTCATAATTTATCTATTTCGTATATTACAACAGTATAATATATTTGCACACAATATATAAGGATCAGAACAAAAGATTTTGCCTTAAAGAGTTCTTAGTTACAGTGTGAAATTGATAACGTAACAATAGCTGTAATGTGACTTGTACTTGAATCTGTGTGTTACGCTTCATGGCCAGCAGGCGACACAACCTGTGTGTAACTTGTGTGTTACGCGCCCTGTTCAGCAGATATGCTCCCTGGTCAGCAGACACACACTGTGTGTAACATGTGTATTACGCTCCCGTGTCAGCAGGCAAAACAACTACCTGTGTGTAAACTTTGTGGTGCGGCCCCTGGTCCGCTCACGACACACCATGTGTGCAACCTGTATGTTACGCTCCCTGGTCAGCAGACACACACTGTTTGGAACACGTGTGTTACGCTCCCTTGTCAGCAGGCAAAACAACCACCTGTGTGTAAACTTTATGGTGCGGCCCCTGGTCCGCTCACGACACACCATGTGTGTAACCTGTGTGTTACGCTCCCTGGTCAGCAGAAGACACACCCTGTGTGTAACGGGTGTGTTACGCTTCCTGGTCATCAGACGACATAACTTGTGTGTAACATGTGTGAACCGCTCCATTCTAAGCAGACGACACAGCCTATGTGTAACATGTGTGTTATGCTCCCTGGTCGGCAGATACGCTCCATGGTCAGCAGACGACACAACCTGTGTGTAACTTGTTTGTTACGCTCACTTGTCAGCAGACATACCCTGTGTGTAACATGTGTTTTACGATCCCTGGTCAGCAGACAAAACAACCTGTGTATAAACTTTGTGGTGCGGCCCCTGGTCAGCAGACGACACACCATGTGTGTAACCTGTGGGTTACGCCCCCTGGTCAGCAGACGAAACACCCTGTGTGTAACGTGTGTGTTACGCTTCCTGGTCATCAGACGACACAACCTGTGTGTAACATGTGTGAAACGCTCCCTCATCAGCAGACGACACAACCTGTGTACAACCTGTGTGTTATGCTCCCTATTTAGCAGATACGCTCCATGGTCAGCAGACGACACAACCTGTGTACAACCTGTGTGTTACGCTCCCTAGTCAGCAAACACACCCTGTGTGTAACATATGTGTTACGCTCCCTGGTCAGCAGGCAAAACAACCTGTGTATAAACTTTGTGGTGCGGCCCCTGGTCAGCAGACGACACACCATGTGTGTAACCTGTGGGTTACGCCCCCTGGTCAGCAGACGAAACACCCTGTGTGTAACGTGTGTGTTACGCTTCCTGGTCATCAGACGACACAACCTGTGTGTAACATGTGTGAAACGCTCCCTCATCAGCAGACGACACAACCTGTGTACAACCTGTGTGTTATGCTCCCTATTTAGCAGATACGCTCCATGGTCAGCAGACGACACAACCTGTGTACAACCTGTGTGTTACGCTCCCTAGTCAGCAAACACACCCTGTGTGTAACATATGTGTTACGCTCCCTGGTCAGCAGGCAAAACAACCTGTGTATAAACTTTGTGGTGTGGCCCCTGGTCAGCAGACGACACACCATGTGTGTAACCTGTGTGTTACGCTCCCTGGTCAGCAGACGAAACACCCTGTGTGTAACGTGTGTGTTACGCTCCCTGGTCAGCAGACGACACAGCCTGTTTGTAACTTGTGTGTTACGCTCCCTGTTCAGCAGATACGATCCCTTGGATATGCAAATGTAATGTGTAGGTATTGCTTGTCATGTGAGCGCGCTATTCGCATTGTTTCTCCCTGGACCAGTGCACATAAGTCACATGTTTCTGCCATGTTAGGGTACACTTGGTAGTCATGGAGACAGTGATGGGTTTGTTATAGATGAGAGGGTAACTGTACTGAAGCTGTCTTTCTGAAAATTGACAAAATATAAAAGGTAACAACAAATAAGCTGACACTCGTATTTAAGTCACATACTAGGGAGGAACTGAAAATGTGTATAATTGTAACACTATTTTGTTTTGCTTTTTTTAAAAACCATGTCTTTTAAATTGACTCAAAATTAGCATGCGCGCACAGAACTTAAATGGCCACGTTCTGAAACACGAAGAAGAAGTAGATAAAGAAGAAGAAAAAGTAACTGGCTAACTTTCTCACATGGAGGATTTGGACAGAGCTGAGCTTGAACACACGACCTTGGAAGTGAGGGGCAAGTGGTCTTGAGACGGGTGTTCATTTGACTGTGAAGGATCACATGTGCATAGACCATACAAAACTTGAAATACAGAGAAATGCGTGTCCATACGTTTTGTAGAGCAGCCATATACTTCAGAGTTTGGTGGAGGGAAGTGCGATGTGCTGTCCGGTTATATAAAATGACCATGAAAATGTGTATGTTTTGCAAAAAGTGCAACCGTGTTTTGAGTACAGTTGGGACAATTAAGGTATGCAATTTACAAATAAATGTCGTTGCAGTTTTTACAAATAATACAGGTTTTGTGATGCCCCTCGATATTACCGGTGGTTCATCTCTATACACAGACGACGTTCGTCTGTGTTTACAAATAATACAGGTTTTGTGATGCCCCTCGATATTACCGATGGTTCATCTCTATACACAGACAGCGTTCGTCTGTGTTTACAAATAATACAGGTTTTGTGATGCCCCTCGATATTACCGGTGGTTCATCTCTATACAGAGACGCATTTGTCTGTGTTTACAAATAATACAGGTTTTGTGATGCCCCTCGATATTACCGGTGGTTCATCTCTATACAGAGACGCATTCGTCTGTGTTTACAAATAATACAGGTTTTGTGATGCCCCTCGATATTACCGGTGGTTCATCTCTATACACAGACGACGTTCGTCTTTGTTTACAAATAATACAGGTTTTGTGATGCCCCTCGATATTACCGGTGGTTCATCTCTATACACAGACGACGTTCGTCTGTGTTTACAAATAATACAGGTTTTGTGATGCCCCTCGATATTACCGGTGGTTCATCTCTATACACAGACGACGTTCGTCTGTGTTTACAAATAATACAGGTTTTGTGATGCCCCTCGATATTACCGGTGGTTCATCTCTATACACAGACAGCGTTCGTCTGTGTTTCGTGAATTTTCATGAAGTATTGAAGTTATATTGAGACAAAAATGTTACCTGAAGCGGACATTTTTCATCCGATATTTTGCACCACCCCATAGCATAAAGTCACGTGGTAGGTTCGCTACCGTGTTTACTATATATTAAATAAAACATTAATATTAATAAATGAAATCACAAATATATCATTATTCACCATCACTTCTTCTTTAAATCCAATGTTTCACTTAAATTATTAATCAGAAAAAAAATGACATTTAATATAATTATTTCAAGTGTGAGTTGTGATTGTATGACGAGAGTGTGTTCAATACAGATCAGCTGCTAACGTGTATAACAGCATTCCGACATCTTTAATGGTGTTTAATGTCGTGTTCAATACGGATCAGCTTCTAACGTGTATAACATGTGTTTAATGTCGTGTTCAATACGGATCAGCTGTTAACGTGTATAACAGCATTCTGACATCTTTAATGGTGTTTAATGTCGTGTTCAATACGGATCAGCTGCTAACGTGTATAACAGCATTCCGACATCTTTAATGGTGTTTAATGTTGTGTTCAAGACGGATCAGCTGCTAACGTGAATAACAGCATTCCAACATCTTTAATGGCGTTTAATGTCGTGCTCAATGCGGATCAGCTGCTTACGTGTATAACAGCATTCCGACATCTTTAATGGTGTTTAATGTCGTGCTCAATGCGGATCAGCTGCTAACGTGTATAACAGCATTCCGACGTCTTTAATGGTGTTTAATGTCGTGTTCAATGCGGATCAGCTGCTAACGTGTATAACAGCATTCCGACGTCTTTAATGGTGTTTAATGTCGTGTTCAATGCGGATCAGCTGCTAACGTGTATAACAGCATTCCGACATCTTTAATGGTGTTTAATGTCGTGTTCAATGCGGATCAGCTGCTAACGTGTATGACAGCATTCCGACATCTTTAATGGTGTTTAATGTCGTGTTCAATAGGGATCAGCTGCTAACGTGTAAAACAGCATTCCGACATCTTTAATGGTGTTTAATGCCGTGTTCAATACGGATCAGCTGCTAACGTGAATAACAGCATTCCGACATCTTTTATTGTGTTTAATGTCGTGCTCAATACGGATCATCTGCTAACGTGAATAACAGCATTCCGACATCTTTAATGGTGTTTAATGTCGTGTTCAATACGGATCAGCTGCTAACGTGTATAACAGCATTCCGACATCTTTAATGGTGTTTAATGTCTGTTCAATACGGATCAGCTGCTAACGTGTATAACAGCATTCCGACATCTTTAATGTCGTGTTCAATGCATAAAAAGTTACATCTGTTTTTACTGGCGGAGAAAGACGTCAAAATGAATAATCATCGTGCCCCACCGGTAACTGGTAAACTTCCTCTCATAAAAGGCCTGTACCCACTACCTCAGCAGTACGAGGACGACAGCGCCATAAACCATTCAGTCAACAAGGACCTACTCTTGTTCATGATACATTTTGCAAATAAGTTTAATATAATACATGTACATACAATTACTTTTTTATTTATATGAATGTATTCTATGAAATAATGTTAAAATAAGAAAACACGGAGAAAGACAGAGGAAAGGGAAAATACATGAATAGAAGAAGAAAAGAAATAGCAGACATGAAAAGAAATTAGGCTGCTTTACACTGGTGAATAATGTTTAAAACACTGAATGCTGTTATATTGAATTCATTATGAACAGAGTAAAAATGTATTTGTAGTTCTGAACGCAGTCAAGAAAACTATCTGAGAGAAAACAAGAGCTGCACTCAGTGACGGCGAACAATTCATTTTCATGGATGGTGACTGAATCACAAGTAAGCGTTACATCATTGTTTTAATTAATGTAATATTTTAGAAGTAAAGTAATGTAACTTGCTCATATTTCTATTCTCTTTAACAGAAATAATAATAATAATAATAATAATAATAACGTGAATAACAGCATTCCGACATCTTTTATTGTGTTTAATGTCGTGCTCAATACGGATCATCTGCTAACGTGAATAACAGCATTCCGACATCTTTAATGGTGTTTAATGTCGTGTTCAATACGGATCAGCTGCTAACGTGTATAACAGCATTCCGACATCTTTAATGGTGTTTAATGTCTGTTCAATACGGATCAGCTGCTAACGTGTATAACAGCATTCCGACATCTTTAATGTCGTGTTCAATGCATAAAAAGTTACATCTGTTTTTACTGGCGGAGAAAGACGTCAAAATGAATAATCATCGTGCCCCACCGGTAACTGGTAAACTTCCTCTCATAAAAGGCCTGTACCCACTACCTCAGCAGTACGAGGACGACAGCGCCATAAACCATTCAGTCAACAAGGACCTACTCTTGTTCATGATACATTTTGCAAATAAGTTTAATATAATACATGTACATACAATTACTTTTTTATTTATATGAATGTATTCTATGAAATAATGTTAAAATAAGAAAACACGGAGAAAGACAGAGGAAAGGGAAAATACATGAATAGAAGAAGAAAAGAAATAGCAGACATGAAAAGAAATTAGGCTGCTTTACACTGTCAATTTGAATTAACGTTCAGATGTGAGATTTTTATTAGAAAAAATTGCAATTCATTCCTTTTATTTTCATGTTGCGTCACTTTATCTTTGTGGCTCGCTGTTCTGACATTTCAAATAACTTTTATCTAAAACAGATAACATTACAAGACTTCATTGAAAACCGTGGTGAATAATGTTTAAAACACTGAATGCTGTTATATTGAATTCATTATGAACAGAGTAAAAATGTATTTGTAGTTCTGAACGCAGTCAAGAAAACTATCTGAGAGAAAACAAGAGCTGCACTCAGTGACGGCGAACAATTCATTTTCATGGATGCTGACTGAATCACAAGTAAGCGTTACATCATTGTTTTAATTAATGTAATATTTTAGAAGTAAAGTAATGTAACTTGCTCATATTTCTATTCTCTTTAACAGAAATAATAATAATAATAATAATAATAATAACACAATCTATTTTCTGAGGATAACATATTTGGCTATATAGCCAGTCTGACATATTGTCCTCTACATAATACATATTATTTACAGCCCAGTTAAACATAAAATTAACATATCAAATATATAAAAGTTCTTTGGTCTAGACTCTTAATACGTATGTAATTATTTTAAAACATCTTTTATGAATATCTATAGCAAAATTAATGTTACAATGTATCAAATATCAATTACATAAATCACCTTTAGAATTATGTTTATCAATTTTAATTTAAATATAATGAGTAAAATAATTCAGATATTAGAAAAATGTATAAAAATGATAGTTTATGAGTATTTAACATGTTAGATTGCACGATTAATTAGACGTAATGATTTCTGTGCTCATGATGTACCAGACATAAGGTGTGACTTAAGTGAAGCTTAAAATGAACTTCATAAAATTTATAAAATATCACCAGTACTGTATATAAATAGGTTCGATGGAAACATGCTTTTCCAATATTGTGCCGATAAATGACAACGTCTGTGTCCGCTTGGCGCGTTTTGTATACAGCCCATTTATTCACAGAAACTAAGAAACACGTCGACTAATGTCCTGATGCGGTCAAAAATCTTCATTTAATTTAATTACGAAAGTTTACAATTTTATTATTTTAAATGGACACACCTCAATTTTAACACATTTTCTCTTAAAGCAATTTCTTAATTGCTCAGGAAAAAATATGTTCGTCGGAAAAAAGTGTGTTTGGCCTTAACAGAGATAAAATTAAATATATCAGTATTCCAAAAAAAATATTTAAAAGAAATATAATTTGATAGTTTAAAAATGTTCATTGATACAATCAAAACTAGCATGAATCCCCATCTGGCCACAATCTCCGTGAAGATATTTATACGACATTGGGTTACATTGTGATTCATCTCTCACCGCTAATTCCAAGTGTAAACTTGTCCGTTACTTCAGATGGGTGTACTCGAGTACTGGTAGACCGTTCTACGATCCAAGGAAAGATTGATTTGGTTGACTGTTATCGTCTATTAGCCCTCAATAGCACAAAAGGACGCTAATAGTTTTATATTAGAAACTATTAATATTTTCATATAGAGGACTATATTCATAGAGCAATGATTTGTTGGGTACGCCAACAAAGGTAAAATGGAATTTAGAACTTGTGTGAGCTTAATGTTTTGAAAAGGAATTAATCTACCAAAGGTTGATTTTATTTAAACCGCGTGAAAGTGTATTTAATCGGAAATAGTAACAGCTGACCATGTGACTGCCCAGTTGTGCGTTTCTGCAGATGAAATAGTTACAAACCATGGTAATGATATCCAAAGGGGTCGGTCACAGGTGCTCCATCGTACGTTCAATGACGTCATATCCGGAATACGGTGGATTTTCGCTTCTAATCATAGTGGGTATCGCTTCAAGTTGTGTAACAGTTGGCTCCGAACTTCAGAAAAGTCAGACCTGTGGTTCTTATAATGGCCACCATGATGTACATATTCAACTACTAGTTGCGGGGATGACAGAAAATAAAAATATTGTATTAATTGAAGTTTTGCCTCACAAAACACACATTTTGTAACCCCTGGATATTAAGTTTATATGCCCCCTAAACAAGAAAAATTCCTGCGATTCATCTCGGATTGCTCGTCCATATCGTGATCTGTAAAACAAGTTTTTCAGTGGTATAAAACTTGTAATAGTCCAGATTATTCCAAGTGATGTCAAATATGCATTTCGTGTGTCGGTGGACCTTCCCTTTGCTTTTAGTCTGATTGATAATAGCCACCTGGGTCCGTCCATATTATAAAGGGACGGGCTGTGACTAATGCTGGCAAAACGTGTGACCCAACCCTCTTGTTTATATGTGTTTATGTGTATATATATATTTAACCGCTGCAGACGATAATTGTGAGGATGACTGGCAGACGAAATGTGCAACATGGGTCACGTTCGGAACATCAACTATTAAGTTTAAGAACACGAGTTAACTAGACGGCATGGTTGCTTTACTTAGCATAGCCGGGTGACGCTTTATTTGCGCAGATTTTTTTGCGAATATAAAATAGAATACTATTTATTTGTTTTTCCAAAAGTTCGTAAAATGATGTAAGCGAAATACTAAATTACTCTCTCGACCTTTTTACACAACTCAAATGTTTCACTAAGAACTTCGTAAATGTACGGGCCCCAGAAACATGGATAGGTGATTGACTGGCTTAGACTCGGGCCCCAGAAACATGGAGAGGTGATAGACTGGCTTAGACTCGGGCCCCAGAAACATGGAGAGGTGATACAATCTATATTTCTATATTTCTATATTTACATTGTATCTCTTGCATTAGTATTGTAATTTCACTTCATTTACATTCTATATTTCTATATTTACCTTGTATCTCTTACATCAGTATTGTAATTTCACTTCATTTACAATCTATATTTCTATATTTCTATATTTACATTGTATCTCTTGCATTAGTATTGTAATTTCACTTCATTTACTTTCTATATTTCTATATTTACCTTGTATCTCTTGCATTAGTATTGTAATTTCACTTCATTTACTTTCTATATTTCTATATTTACCTTGTATCTCTTGCATTAGTATTGTAATTTCACTTCATTTACATTCTATATTTTTATATTTACCTTGTATCTCTTACATCAGTATTGTAATTTCACTTCATTTACATTCTATATTTCTATATTTACCTTGTATCTCTTATATTAGTATTGTAATTTCACTTCATTTACATTTTATATTTCTATATTTCTATATTTACCTTGTATCTCTTACATCAGTATTGTAATTTCACTTCATTTACAATTCATATTCCTATATTTCAATATTAACATTGTATCTCTTGCATTAGTATTGTAATTTCACTTCATTTACTTTCTATATTTCTATATTTACCTTGTATCTCTTACATCAGTATTGTAATTTCAATTCATTTACATTCTATATTTCTATATTTCTATATTTACCTTGTATCTCTTACATCAGTATTGTAATTTCAATTCATTTACATTCTATATTTTTATATTTCTATATTTACCTTGTATCTCTTACATCAGTATTGTAATTTCAATTCATTTACATTCTATATTTCTATATTTCTATATTTACCTTGTATCTCTTACATCAGTATTGTAATTTCAATTCATTTACATTCTATATTTCTATATTTCTATATTTACATTGTATCTCTTGCATTAGTATTGTAATTTCAATTCATTTACTTTCTATATTTCTATATTTCTATATTGACCTTGTATCTCTTGCATTAGTATTGTAATTTCACTTCATTTACTTTCTATATTTCTATATTTCTATATTTCTATATTTATATTGTATCTCTTACATCAGTATTGTAATTTCACTTCATTTACATTCTATATTTCTATATTTACCTTGTATCTCTTACATCAGTATTGTAATTTCACTTCATTTACTTTCTATA
Source organism: Panopea generosa (assembly GCA_029582155.1). Lineage (NCBI taxonomy): Eukaryota > Metazoa > Mollusca > Bivalvia > Adapedonta > Hiatellidae > Panopea > Panopea generosa. The sequence continues at coordinate 64,341,186 of CM055895.1, read as the reverse complement.
TTTCTATAATGACCTTGTATCTCTTATATTAGTATTGTAATTTCACTTCATTTACATTCTATATTTCTATATTTCTATATTTACCTTGTATCTCTTACATCAGTATTGTAATTTCACTTCATTTACAATCTATATTTCTATATTTCAATATTAACATTGTATCTCTTGCATTAGTATTGTAATTTCACTTCATTTACTTTCTATATTTCTATATTTCTATATTTAACTTGTATCTCTTGCATTAGTATTGTAATTTCACTTCATTTACATTCTATATTTCTATATTTACCTTGTATCTCTTACATCAGTATTGTAATTTCACTTCATTTACAATCTTTATTTCTATATTTCAATATTAATATTGTATCTCTTGCATTAGTATTGTAATTTCACTTCATTTACTTTCTATATTTCTATATTTCTATATTGACCTTGTATCTCTTGCATTAGTATTGTAATTTCACTTCATTTACTTTTATATTTCTATATTTCTATATTTACCTTGTATCTCTTGCATAAGTATTGTAATTTCACTTCATTTACTTTCTATATTTCTATATTTCTATATTTCTATATTTACCTTGTATCTCTTACATCAGTATTGTAATTTCACTTCATTTACTTTCTATATTTCTATATTTACCTTGTATCTCTTACATCAGTATTGTAATTTCACTTCATTTACATTCTATATTTCTATATTTATCTTGTATCTCTTACATTAGTATTGTAATTTCACTTCATTTACATTCTATATTTCTATATTTCTATATTTACCTTGTATCTCTTACATTAGTATTGTAAATTCACTTCATTTCCTTTATATATTTCTATATTTCTATATTTACCTTGTATCTCTTACATTAGTATTGTAAATTCACTTCATTTATATTCAAATCATTTGTTCTCCAGCATTTTAGTTTCCTTTTGTCCAGTGTTAGCATTTTCAGAATTTATAAAGAAAATCATGGTCTGGTTATCCTTTACTGGACATGACTGATAAACAACGGATTATGTGCGTACAATGTCCTACAGACGTTTACACGAAATGAGTAAAATTCTCCGATACTTTATCATAAAATAGTTAGATCTAGATAGCAGCTCTAAACAACATCCGCATAGAGCGCGCGCGTGTGTCTATCTATATGTGTACATATGTATATGTTTGCATGCTCCTTTTTGTATGCGTATATGAGTGATTGTGTGCGTGCATGCGTACGAGCGTGAGTGCTTACTTGCGTGCGTGCGTGTTTGTGTATGTTCGTAAATGTTCAACCATATATATATATATATATATATATATGTATCACCATATCAGTTATGTCACTATCCCGTTTGTCCGTTATTTCTTGTCTTGCATTTTCGATCAGACAAACGTATACAACGGTCGAATGCTATAACACATGTTAAAGGGAGTATATAAGGGGGAAAACATTATACATGTCTTAAAAATAGCATTATCTTTAAAATGGATAAAAGTATCTCATTACCTTAAAAATAAAATCCGAATGGTAACCGTATACCAAATCCACCGAAACGAGATAAAATTCAAAAGAAATCCCCATTTCAAAAATAGACAGCATTTAAATACTGCTTGACGATCATTTCATCGTCAGTCGGACTCTTTCTAAGATGAAACAAATTTTACAACGTGTACACATCTATGATGGATCAAAATAAACTATGTCACTAATTTAATACGTAACAAAATATATTATTTTAGTCTAACCTAGGCGCGTAGCCCAAGTTAGGAAACCCCTCTTCAATATATTATTTTGGCATGTTTAAATAGATGGTAATATGTCAATGAGTATATATATGCATGGTTTATATGTATATATAAATAATGTTTAAAAACCTGATGTACTCCCTTTAAATAATATTTTTAGTCAATTTTAAAATTTTGAAAAATCTTGAAAATATTCCCTTTAAATAATATTCCATCTGTCAGTTAATTGTCTTGCATTGTTTCGGTTTTATTTTCGGTAAGACCTATGTATTAACTTTAAGGTGTTATAACATAACCAAGATAAATCTGTTTGGTCTGAAAATTATTGCAATGTTTTACAATGTATTACAATGAAAATTAAGGCTTTAAAAATGGTACTAGAAGCTTCCTCGCTTGACATTCAGCATTTAGAGGAGAGTTCTAGGTCTGGTCGGCCCGGTGTCAGTATAAAGTGACTTGGTTTGGTATCTTACCTTGTGTCTGCGGCATGGTAGTCTTACAGCGCTCAGAACACTGTTTCAAGTAGACACCTTCGCAATATGACTGAACAATTATTGTTGAAAGCGACACCAACTATACAATGAAAATTACAATAAAATACTGTCATACTTTTTCTACTGTAATTTAATTATCAAGTTCAATTGTATACAATCTATTGTAATTTTACAAGTATTATATACGTTTGCATTATTGTGCTGACTTTAATCATGTTGTTTCTGAATACTTATATGACTGTCTGTTTAAATGCTTGTATTGTATCGTATGCTCTCCTGAATGGAGGAATAAAATAATTTATCTATCTACATTAAATAGACCATAGTCTTATACTCACTGTAGGACAACTGTGTTTCCGCATTGAACAATTCACTATGGTCAATGTAATAGATTCATGTAGCTGAAAAGTTTGTAAACAAGTTAATAGTTCCCTTGTTGTATAATTGATGCATACTACTCCTACATTATACTGCCTAGTATTATCATGATACATTAGGTGTCATTAGAAGCCAGGCAGTACAAAATATGACATGATAACACACATACACATAAACACACACACACACACACACACACACACACACACACACACACACACACACACACACACGCACACACACACACACATTGTGTTTATAAAGGAACGTGCATGCAAGGTACACGTGTTATATAGCAACATGTTGTTGTTGTTGTTGTTTAACGTCGTTGTCAACACTGTTAGTAATTAGACAGCATTCTAAGCGCTGCAATACTGGTGTGTCCGCTCGCAGACACATTCACTGATATCTCACCCATTCACAATATACTGACACCGGACCGACCAGACCTAGAACTATCCTCTAAATGCTAAGCGCCAAGCGAGGAATACAAAGTAAAAATCGACGTGACAAAGCTAATTGTGTAATATCAGGTGGGTTTTTTTCTGAAATGATATAGATTCTTGTTGATAACGAAGTCATTTCAAACATGATATAAAATATTTGGCCATACTACGTAAGCGTCCTATCCTAGAGCCAGGCGCTGGACCATGGCCATACCAACTCATTTCAATCAACTATTCACTGATCTAATGTAGAGATTTATACACGAACCTGGGCTGGATGGCACTACAAATGGTTGCAGTTAATCTAACACTTATCGTAGGTCGTCAAACCTTTGAAACATTAGAAATGCCAATATAACCGTATTTTATCAATACTTCTCAAAATGTGCCAGTATCTACGAGTTGAAAACAAAACAAATATGAAAATGGGACTTATTTAAGAGCATTATACAAATTATTTCATATTGAACTATACTTATATAAAACGTATACTTTTTTAATTTATATTGTATATAAAAACAAATGTGTGTTGTGGGGGGAAGTGGGGTAAGATATTTTATTTGTTGTTGTTTTTGGAGTGATCCGAACACCGATACTTTCGCCTGTGGTCGACATATTGTTGGCCACGATCTTAGTGCAATTGTACGTAGATAAAGGCTGATACACTTGTTATTTTGTGGGGTGTGGTAGGTGTACTATTTAATCAGTTATTGTAGATACACGACCTTGAAGTATTGTCACTGACACATTAATACACATGTTACTATATACTGTGACAAAAATGAGCATGTTTTAAGCCGGTTATTGCCATCACGCGCTGATTATCACTTATCGGCCCGGGCCGAAAACTCATAATCATAATTGGCCCGGTGAACGCGTACGCGTGAAATTAATGGCCACGTATAACGTCAGCATAGTCAGTTTGTTTACATCATGTCGGTATATTCCTTCACGGATAAAAAGTAAGCGTTCTTCTTAAAGAAAATCGCTGATATGGTTTTAAGTGTTTGTGTACATTATTTTATTATTTCCATTCTGTTACTAATGTAAACAAATCAAGGGAAGCAACTGCATAGCGACCTACATTTGAAACTTAAAAGCAAATAATTATCTTCAAATACGACGTCAACGTCATAATGGCGCAATACGTCTCACACCACTATTACATTTCCCATAGGGCTCCATTGTAACATTAATGTCCAAAACAGAGTGAAAAATTAATTCTGCAGCATGTGTCTGGGCTCAAATTCTTCACTGGTTTAAGATATGCAATTATAAAGAAGAAAAAAGTGTACCTTGACCAGGTTTTTTTTTAAAATTTAATGCTTTTGTGAGACCTATCAATTTCCAGAGTAATAATATGTCAACTATTCGCCCTAGTGGCGGTTCGAACCAACAATTCTGAAATGACACATAATTGTCCAGAAAGCTGGTATCAGCATCAAATTTTCAGTGGTGATTTCTAAAATACTGACCATTTAACTCATGCTAGCAAAAAACACACCATCGCAGTACAAAGCCCTAAAAAGAAGAAAAAGAGAACTAAAGTTTTATTTCTACCTCCTTCATCTGTAGGCCCGGAGTACTCAATGGAGATAATAGTGGTGTGAGTCCAATAGCTCAGTTGGTAAACGTGCACGTCATATTACATTTTATCAATCTGAACGTCATGAGTCCAAGACACGCGTCAATGACGGTTTCTATTTGTTTTAAACTAAAATTGTTTTTATTATTATTTTCTTTCGTTATATAAATTCAAGATTCAAGATTCAAGATTCAAATTCTTTATTCAGTAATTTAAACATATAATGTTTCTCATTACACACAAATTCAGATAATAAATGTAACACATGACACATAGATAATAGATCAATATTATGTTAGATTCTTTTAAATTAGAAAATTTCGTTATTTAAATACATATATTTTAATAGATTTTGTGGTTGGACAAATATAAATTAAACATTTATATACTTTGTCAAATAAATACTTGAGTAGATCAACACAAAAAGATAGATGTATTTATTATGTATTTTGATTGTACAAGGAATTGCGAGTACTAAAAGCTTGACGAATAAACTTACACAACTTTGACAAGACTGAATACTTCTTACTTTGCATTAACTCAATGAATTTTATCATACTTGGCCGTTTATAATAATATGATTTAATAAAGCTTTTACGGATATCCTGATAACTAGGACATAGTAACACAAAATGGTATTCATCTTCTATGTCGTTAAAGTTACATAGAGTACAATAACGCAAGTTACGTTCAATTCTATTCTGTGCATAACGACCGGTTTCAACTTTCAACTGATGTGAAGATAATCTTAATCTTAATTTTCTTGGAAGCATATCTAAATAATTTTCGAATTCTAAAGTAGTTTTTAACATTTTATAAGTACATAGTGAACGACTATTTTCGATTTCATTAAACCATTTTTGTTTAAAATTATCAAGTACTCTCTCTTTAAAAACAATATGGAAGTTTAACAAATTTGCATCATCAGTACTTGACCATATATACGAAAATCCATCATCATCCAGTAGATTTTTGATGTTTTTTACCCAATTCTTACCACCTTTATTACAATCAATAAGTAATGAATTATATAAATATTTAACTATAATGTTATCAGATTTAACAATTTTAGTCCAGTATTTAATCATACGAACATATCTATTTATATACAATGGGTATCTACCTAACTCTCCATAAACACCCATATTATTTGTCGAGGTTTTAACATTTAATAAATATTTACAAAATTTCAGATGAATTCTTTCGATTTCTTTTGATTTGGAAAATCCCCATATTTCGCAGGCATAATTAAGAGTTGAGCCAACAAAGGCATCAAATAATTGACAGACAGTTTAAGGTTTCAATGTATATTTACGAGTATTTGCCAGTAAAATGTTTAATGCTTTAAGACCCTTTCCAGCCAATGTTTCCTGATTAAGAGAATAGTTACCGGTATAATTGAAAACAGTGCCCAGATAATTAAAATCATTCACTACTTCTAAAGGTTGATTATTAAAAGTCCAATTTTCATCACTTTTTAAAGGACCCCTTTTTTGAAATACAACAATCTTGGTTTTAGCAGTATTCACCTCTAACCCCCAAGTGTCACAATATTTATGTAAAAGATTAATACTTTTTTGCAGATCAGTCGGGTTTTTACCTAATATCACCATATCATCAGCAAAAAGCATTAAGATAAATGTAATGTCATCCAAGTTCATGCCACAGTTTGGATCTTCGCACAAGTATAGCTCTAGATCTTCCAAAAATAATGAAAACAACAGAGGAGAAATTACTTCCCCTTGCTTTAAACCGATAGCACATTCAAAAAACTCGGAATAGGAGTTACATCCCTTAACACATGCTTTCACATTTGAGTACATGTCACGAATAATTCGTAACATTTTAGCATTGACACCCAATCGATTAAGTTTAAACCATAAACCATTTCGATAAATACTATCAAAAGCTTTCTTTAGGTCTACAAATGCACAAGCTAAGCGGTCATTTTTTAATAATACTTTTTGTATAATGGAATTAAGTACAAATATTGCATCAACTGTCGACCTTCCACGTCTAAATCCAAATTGAGCGTCACTCACAATATTATTATTTTCAATACAAGTATTAATTCGCTTATTTAAAATACCCGTAAATATCTTAGATAAACAACTGACTAAGCTTATACCTCTGTAATTATTGACATCGTCCGGGTCATTTTTCTTATAAATAGGCACCATGATCGCTTCTGACCAATTATCAGAAAATGACCAGAATTAAAAATACCGTTAAAAATATCAACAAGATGTGAAGCCAATATATCACAAGATTCAATAAAATATTCATTTAGTAGTAGGTCACCAGCAAATGCTTTATTTTTCTTTAAACTTTTATACATTTTTCTATTTCAGACACAGTTATTGGCATATCGAGTTCTTCAAAAGAACAATTTGTTGAATTAAAATCATAATCATTACAAAAAGTCTCAGCATCAGCATTTGATGCGCTTGGCAACTTCTCATTAAGATTAGAAAAATAATCATAAAAAGCTTCTTTACTAATATTATTACTTTTTCTAGATTTATTTTTGTTTGAAAAAAGCTTCCAAAAATCTTTTGGTTTACCATGACGTAATCTTTCAATATCTTTAAATTTTTTATATTCGTAACAGCGTTTTTTTCTTTTTAATAAGTGTCTTATAAGTCAACTTTAAGTTACACATTTCTATTCTATTTTCATTACTTTTATATTTATTAAATTTATTTAAGGAATGAGTATACAATAGCTTCGCTTGCTTACATTCAAAATCAAACCAATCAGCTTTCTTGCTAAACGACTTAACAGTACACGATTCATTTTTCATTATTATATTTTTACTAAACAATGGCTGTGCAACGTCATTTATTAACTCCGAAAAGGATGAAACACAATTATTAACCATTTCTCTATTGCTTAAATCAACACCCTGGGTAATTGCATTTAAGAGTGGAAGTTTAGATATAATTCCTCGCCTAAAATTGTCTCTTAGATTATCATTCCATTTGATACTTGTAAAAACATAATCACGCTTTTCTTTTGTTACTGCTGTATTACAAACAATTTTAAAATTTAACGCTGCATGATCTGACCATTCACAAAATGGTTCAATATGGAAATCATCAATACATATAAAATCATGTTTATGTATTAATAATAAATAATCAATAACACTTGATCCCATATAATTAGCATAAGTATACGAACCAATTAAATGGTCGTCACCAAGTCTACCATAAGCAATACGTAAAGCATTTGATTTACACAAATCTAATAGTTTCAACCCATGTGAGTTACAGGTATTGTCCATAGACGCACGATTACACGGTGTATCTGGGTAGTAGCCATCGTCATCTAGAAAGTCATTTGTACGATTACACACGATATAGTCCTTCCTTGTTCCGTTACCAACTCGCGCGTTCCAGTCACCACAGAGAAGCACTCGACCGTGAAGCTCATAAGTGGTTATATCATTTTGCAATAATAGAAATTAATCTTCATTTATAACATTATACGCAGGTGAATTTTCGACCCATATATAAACACCTGCAAGAAAAATATCACTATCAAAGTTAAAAAATTGCTTATTTAATTTCAACCATATCAATGTATCGAAATGATTTTGTATTACTTCGATACCCTGCTTTATAGAGTCTTTTATATAAACAACAATACCCCCACTACGGCGTCTAGCTCTTTTATTTTGGAATTTACGAAAATAATTAAAATGTGTATATCCATCAACTTTAAGATCAGAATCACTGTTAGCCCAAGTTTCATACAAGAAAATAATGTCAAAGTTCGATAACTTTTTAATGAAATCCGGATCTTCAAGTTTGTATCTCGTCAGCCCATTAACGTTCCATGATGTAACGCTCAGTCCAGCCTCAACGTACCGCTACTCCGTCCCGTCACGCACTGGTCTGCCATTAATGTACAACGTGTCGTAACTAAGCCATGCCGCCTGTTTTCACGCTTCGCCGCCTTGAGTCTAGGAACCAGAGCCTTGCGTCGCTCAGCAATTTCGCGAGGAAATTGCTCAAAGAGAAAGAAGTTTGTACCCTTCAGTTCCCTGGACTGCCGTCGTACAATTTCTCGGTCCTTAAATAGAGTGAATTTTGCCACAATTTTGCGTATTGGAACTGCACCACTGGATTTTGGACCCATCCTATGCACACGCTCAAACCGTATTTGTTCTACAATATCCTGTGCTATTTTTAGTTTATCAGTCATAAAGTCCCGTAATTTTTATTCAATTAGCACGGGTGTCTCGTTCGGCTCCTCTGTAATGTTTGCAAAAATTAAATACGCGGTTAAAATATAAAGAAAGTATGTGTACATATAATTTAGAAGCACGTGTAATAAAGAGGTTGATTAATGGACATCATGAGCATTGCCTTGTAGTGGTAACAGTCCCAGTGAGTGGAAACGTAATTACTCCCTTTGAGTGGCGCAACCGAACATGTGTATTAAAGGCATTAATACACGACAAAGCCGGGCCGGGAGGTGATAATCGGCCCGAATTCATAATGGCACGAGGGCTTTATTCGGGATAGCAGACTAGATTGAGTTAGTTTCCTTTAAAACAATTCTTAAAACGGAGCATAAAAATGTTGGAAAAGACTGGTGGACTTGAGTTTAACATTTTATTACACAATATTAACAATTTCATGGAAGATATTCAATAAATTGTTACAACATTATAAACATTAGATGTTCAGGAAGTAAATAAAGAGCAAATGTCAGAGAAAAAATGAAATGAAACATCTGTCAAGAGAACGTTATAGTGTGGGTGGGGTAATGACCACTTACAACTGTCAGAAGACAAAATATTGAAGATGAATTCCGATTTCAATGAAATCTTTTGGACAAAAAAACATATTATTCTTTGGTGTTATATACAAACGGGCACACGTGTTTTTTCAGCAGAAATTAATATATTTTGAATTTTATAAACAGAATCATAACGTTTCGGGCTTCATATGTATGGGGTGCCGTTTTACTATTTAACCTCAATAAGCGATATCACCTATTCGAAATGAATTTAGACAATGATTTCTCCCAAGGATGTTAATATATTTAATAAAATATAGATGTAGATCTATAACGAAAATAAAATGGAAATATCAAATATAATGTTTAAAAAAATATTGTGTTATAAAATAAATATTATTGTGAATGTAGAATTTTTATTAGCTTATCATTTTCATCATGTATTCAATGGTGAATAATTAAGCAGGGATCAGTCTGTTTTTCTTGCTTGATAAATCGAATGAGTGATATCACCTATTCGAATGAATGATATCACTGATTAGTTTCGAATGAGTGATATCACTGATTCGAATGAGTGATATCACCTATTCGAATGAGTGATATCATCTATTCGAATGAATGATATCCCTTATTGAGGTTAAATAGTAAAGCGGCACCCCATACATATGGGGCTCGGTGTGACCCAAGTCAAAGGCAATCGCTAAAGTTCGAATTTGAGAATATGGTGAAAAATTATTCTATTACAGCTTTCACATTTAACATAAGAAATATTAACATGTTTTATATTCTACAATCATAAAATGACATTGCTGGAATTACGTATACAGGACTTATATATAATATAATGTATTATAACATGCTGTGTATGCAACAATAAACAATACAATATTTGAAGATATGCATGTATATGTCAAACATGTCTTATGCCTTATATGTGTAAGTAGATGTGGTAGTTTAAGTATTACACAATGTATTATACATGTATAAATGTCTTAAATCATTAAAGCTTCATACTCATTAAGCAAATCAACAAAATGTAAAGATGGGTATCGAACCGTATCGATCAACTACGAAAACCGTTCGGTCCATTTACAAATAACGTCGAATACCGTATCTTAGGAAATAAACATTCAAATATATTGAAAATATTGCATTGTTTTTCAAATTTTTTATGCGAAATACAATAACGTGTATTAATCATTTAATAATATGTTTTTCAACAATCGTACACATTCCCTGAGACATATAAACATATGAAATTAAGCCACTGACATTCCTAAGTTGAAATAAATGGTATATCTCTCAATATTGTAAGGTTTTATTATTCTCATATCCGGTGGATATTAATTTTGATAAATATTCATTATTTTTTTTCTTGAAATTATATTGTTTAATGATTATGCATTATTGAATTTTTTTTCACTTCAAAAATATAGGACGGATATTTCAAAAAGGGGGACGGGTATTACATTTTATACTTGTAAGTCGCCATTGTCATTGACCCCTAATTAACTGATAATTAGCCATAGTATGATGTAATGTTATGTCATAAACTGATAAACCCTGGGGTGATATATGTTATATGAAGTACAGCATGCACACATAATTTGCATTCCCACGTGCGGTGGTGGAACTAATCAGGAACTCAGAAGCAGATATCGAGTACAATACATACAGTATGACCCAAGTAAATTACATATGTCTTTATAAATAAGAATACTTTCATGAATTCAAACGATGTTCGTAGAATACGGTTGAAATAACGCTGTTCCCCGAGTCCTTATGTTCAATATGCTGTTTATCCAAATTGAGACTGTAGTGAATGTAATAGCAAGTTACATATATATTTTACTTCTTTATTTTAATGCTTATTTTATACAGGTTAAACTAAAAATAGTTTTCTACAATTTTCTGATTAAGAAAAACTAAGTTTGTATTTAGTTTTATGGGAATAAGTTGTAAAACAAAACTTTAAGCAAGGAATTGGGAGAGAAACCTTCTAAAGTTGCTTGATTTAAGTTATATTTTTGTTGTTGAAATAATATTTATTTATTAACACAGATATTAGAGATGAATATTTGTACCAATCCTTTCTTGAACACTTAAAACATGAAACAATAAAGAGCATATAAAGTTAAATGGAAGAGAATATTTTTTCAGTACTGTACATTTCAGTTTAAAAAAAAAGATTAATTGGTAAATTGCACGGGATGAGTGTTCATCTACCTGATTACTCTATTGTTTTTTTACTAAAATGTGCAGAAAAAGAAGAAATATCTAATTTTTAAAGAATGAGTCAAAGTTATAGTGTGATAGTTTCTGTATATTTGGGGCTACTTCCCTTTGTTACTGGAATATTTAATCGTGAAACATCGGGTATTTCTGTATCCTGCATAAAGGCCGAGGTGATCAGATTGTGGAATATTATGGGAAGAGGCTATTTATCAAGAAGGTTCCCCTGTCACTGCGCATGATCAATATTTTTTCATATTCGCAATATCTCTCCTGCGAATATGAAAAACCAAAACCTCCATTTTTGGAGAGTATTGAACCTTCTTGACGTTTATCTGTTTATATTACATTTTTCTGCATTGTGAAGGAAATATGATATTCTTTTGACGAATATACATTATATTTTTCTACATTGTGAAGGAGAAATAACATTTAGACATTGATTGATAGGTGTTTTTCGATCAGAGTTCTGTAAATATCATAATAATGTGACTTTAAAATTTGGTTTTACCAGTGGGTGTTTGTTATTTTTAGGTTTTTATGAGTATAACAATGTAATCGATAACTTATATACCTTCATTACAAAAATTGTTACCCCCCCCCCCCCTTCCCTTAAACACATACAAACATGTATATGGAACTGCCATTATAAGAGTTTAAAAGCAAAAACATCAAAATAATACACCGCATTAAATGCACCCCACCCACAAACAGATCTATAACAGTATACTGCAGTCTCAACAAACGTTTACTCTTCGAGAAAAAATGACAGTGATTGTTTCTATTTATACTTATCAAAGAGTGGTTTAAAACATTAAATATTGTTCTGTAACTTCTGTGTATCAATATTAAGTGTGTTTTTTATTGTAGAAATTGTAAATACAGAAAAGAGGTAATACTTTCTTAGCTTTACACAGGAAGTCTATCAGGGAGAAAGTCTTTGTAGTACAAGAAAGTACAAACTCCTCCAAGGAGTGAGATGTCAGTTCAAGTCTGACCTTGGACAAATTGATAGACTACCATTACTTTTTCATAATGATATATAATAAAGGCTTTCAATTGTGCAATGATGTGGACTTTGGTTAAAATATTTGGTATGAAATATGGCTTATTTATACAAATAAGACAATCATTAAGCAAAGTTCAACTTATAAACTTTTTAAACCATATTTAGTTTCCATTCTGTAAGGCAAATTGAAATGAAAATAAAGACTATTGAAATACTTGCATACAATCATTCAGCCTGTATGTCAACTATATATATATAGTGTGTTATTGTCAGTCACTTCACTTCAATTATTAATTATTGTATTCTATTTTTTAATAATGTAAAACTTAAACCTAAAATAATAATGGTGTGTATGGCATGCTATAAGTACAAGCATTTAGTTATTTAAGATTTGGAGATACTAATTAGTTTGAAATTTTTATATATGACACTGTCAAAGGTTCACGTACAGCAGGCCAAAAATAGAATTAGTAACATATTTTATGGTCATTTAGCGAAAAGAGTGGACATCTGATATATAGAAAATCGTGCGTTATGTGTTAATGAGGTGCAATGTTGAAACAATAGAAACTGCATTTCGTTTCTTTATGAAAATCAATTGAATTTGGGTAGTGCTTAAAGTACCAGTTTGCATTTCATTGGCACCATGATGTTGCTTTACTTTTAGCTTGTAGGACATAACATTTCGTGGGATGCTTACTGTAGCCTAGGTAGCCATAAAGATGTGCACAACTGTGCTTATTCAACAGGACTTGGAACAAAGTCACTATTCAAACAATGACATTAAATTGGTAGCTAGATATATTTAATATAAAAAAAAACATCATCATAGTTATTCTTTCATCTTAAATAATTTGAAAATATATTATAAATTATACAATTTTGAGTTTTCATTGAAAGATGAAAAACATTCTCTAGTCTTGTTCGGACTTCAGACATTAATCTAGCCTGTTTTTCATCACTGGATCAAACTCAAAATTATGCTACCATTCTTGAAATGAACACAAACTTATTTACTAATATAAGCATTTTTCACTATCCTCATTTCATAAATTCAAAACTGATATACAATAGGTAGTATGAAGCCTCCAACAGATATCCTTAGTTGGGATTAAACCAACATCTTCCATCTTAAAGACAGATGTACTTCATTGTACTATAAGGATGCATTTTGAAGCTGCATTAAACTTACACTGTACATTAATTATGATAGTTCAAATTCCTGTTTTACAGTAATTCAAGCTTTAAAAATGTTTGCTTTTAATTATCAATTTTGTAAAAATTAAATCGTCGCCATTAAGCAAACTTGAACAAGCCGGATTGAGGAGAGAGAAACTTACCTTGACACACATACACTCCTCATACATGGGTTTGAGGAGAGAAAATCTTACCTTGACACACATACACTTCTCATACATTGGTATGAGGAGAGGGAATCTTACCCTGACACACATACACTCTTATACATTGGTACGAGGAGAGGGAATCTTACCCCGACACACATAAACTCCTTTTTTCTTCTGTGTTGCCTTGAAACTGAGTTGTTTTTCTATTTTCTTGTTTGATGAGATTTTTTACTTCGGCATAAGTTTTTCTATTATGTTTATTGTGCCATGAGTAGAATCTATACATATAACATCAGGGGCATAATGTTTAAATTCTATAGCCTGTTCTTTTGTCATCAGAACCAACATGAAATCTTCTTTCCTAAGTTGGATAGAATTAGATTGTGTGTGTTGCTGCTTATATAACAGCACAGGATTATTGGGGAGTGACTGCAGACTTTGAACTCTTAAATGCACTGATGTTGACTACTAATATTTTGTACCATGGATAAACGTGACCTAATCTGATTCCTTACAGATTCTGGGATAGGAAGGAAACGAGTTTGATTTAAACCAGTTGCATGAAAATGAGTCTGTATGTACTTCACAGAAACAACCCCAGAACTTTGCACTATTACATTCATTCTTGATAGGGAGATCTTACCTATTTTTGCTGAGCCTTTACATGCACGTTTATTACTTAAAACAGCATTCTTAATGTTATTACTATTTTCACTAAGTTTTGAACCACTACGATAACATATAAAGTTCTTGTATACTTTACCACAGACCTTTTTCATAGCTAAGCACTTAAAAAACACATTATTTGTACATTCCTCATTGGATTTCCAACACATAAATTCCTGTTCAGTTTAAAAATTAAATGTTTGTATTGCCATGTCAGTTCCATGAATAGTCTTAAGGTGTTCAGCCATTTTATATACTGTCCTAAACTTTTCAGAACAAGATGGTACACTGCAAGGAATTAAAGTCAATGGTTTTTCCTTTTTGTCTAATGGACTAGAACGGCATTTACGACTATGTCTTTTCAAACTTTTCTTTGAAGAGAAATACATATTGCAATGACTCAAAACAGTTCCAACAAGACAAGAATCTTTACCTAATGGTGGGTTTATGTAAACGTGACCAGTAAAGCTACTGCAGACTGCTACTACCAATGTTATCAAATGCTACTGATGGATCTGAAGTTATTACACTCTCGTTGAAAGAAGTACTTTTTAAATCATCTACAACAGAAGTATTACCACAATTAAGTAATTCATTTGCTACATTCTGGTAAGGAAATGTGGATCCAGTGACATCATCAATTGCAATATCATAAAGACCTTCTACACTGGTTGTATACAAAATATGAATAGGAGCTGTTGATATGTAACTGTTTTGTTCATCAAAAGTGATAGTATTAACAACATTATTATCATTAACACCTTGTGTAACAAAAATATTACGCATGAAATGCCTACTTAAAGCGACTATACACTCAAATCCAGCATATACACCATCTAAAGATAACCCGTTTAAATCGTCACTCATTGATCCTTGGATAAAGAAATCATTGAAATCATCTTCATGTTCCCTAATATAAGACACTGCAATTTGCCGTAACTCGGAATAACTACTTTCATGACCAAATAATCCGAAACTAACAGCTCTAAAAATACAATTGTCATCTCCATACACATGCCGCCTAATTAAACCAAAATTACGAATATATTCATCCTGATTAAATACATCAAGAGGTACAAGAGCTCTACAACATGTGTCTACACATTGCATGCTGAAACTGTTCATCTGAAACAAAAGTTGTTTTCTACCATTACAATTAACTACAAAATAGTATGTTCACAGACACATGCTTGTATTTGTAAAAAAATATATCACCGAAGTTAGTATAGTATTTCACAAATCAATATCAATTTTAATGTGCAGAAAATATTTAATTTCCAATACTTAATAAATTAAAAGTATTCTTTAGTAAAATATACTTCAATAACTATTAATTACTATTTGAATATTTCAGTATTACTAGTATTTGTATTATCTTTCTTTTGTTGTTATACCTGATCAAAGGCATCTGAAGCTATCTGGTTGTGTAAACCGGAACCATCAGTCTTGAAAGAGAAATACATTAATATCAATGATCAAAATATTTGGAGTACACTCAGTTCTTTTCTTTAATCAAAATCAATAGGTATCAGGTGAGTTTAACTTACTGTGACACACATACACAGGTGAGTGAAACTTAACTATACAAACATACACTCTTCATAAACAGATACCAGGTGAGTAAAAATTACCTTGACACACATACACAGGTGTCAGGTGAGTGAAACTTACCTGGACACACAAACACAGTTGTCAGGTGAGCGAAACTTACCTTGGTACACATACACTCTTCATACACAGGTGTCAGGTGAGTGAAACTTACCTTGACACACATACACTCTTCATACACAGGTGTCAGGTTAGTAAAACTTACATTGACACACATACACTCTTCATACACAGGTGTCAGGTTAGTAAAGCTTACCTTGACACACATACACTCTTCATACACAGGTGTCAGGTTAGTAAAACTTACCTTGACATACATACACTCTTCATACACAGGTGTCAGGTGAGTGAAACTTACCTCGACACATATATACTCTTCATACACAGGTGTCAGGTGAGTGAAACTTACCTTGACACACATACACTCTTCATAAAAAGGTACAAGGTGAGTGAAACTTACCTTGGCACACATACACTCTTCATAAACAGGTACCAGGTGAGTGAATCTTACTGTGACACACATACACAGGTGTCAGGTGAGTGAAACTTACCTTGACACATATACACTCTTCATACACGGGTACCAGGTGAGTGAAACTTACCTTGACACATATACACTCTTCATTAACAGGTGCCAGGTGAGTAAAACTTACCTTGACACACATACACTCTTCATATACAGGTGTCAGTTGAGTTTAACTTACCATGTCACACAAACATCAACTTAATTAACTAAATATATATTTAAATTATATCTGGATAATATCTTCATGTGCCTGATTAGGACTAAATTCAACTAGTTGCTGAGTTGGTGCTACCTGAAATCACAAGTAAAAACTTTGGTGCAAATAAGGTAACCCACTAATATTTTTGTAAATTTTGGTGTTGTTAAACAGACATTTGATCATTGATTTTCAATTAAAACCTTTACATCAATCATTACTGACTGCAAGTCTAGTAACACATGCTGTATCAATGAGGTGAATATTTGTATCAAGTATCAAATTCATTTCAGGGATTTAGATCATTTGGAGCAGTCAGCAGAAACTGTGCTAATTTAAACTTTAAACTGTATGACCTAGACTTGATCCAATACTTGAAAGACACACAGTTTTGTATGATGCTATTCTTATATCAATGCAACAGAAGATAAAAACAGAGAAAAAAAGATAATAAGAAATATATTGTTTTAATTATACCTGGATGACTTCAGACAGTGCCTGATCAGGGCTAACTACCAGTACATAGTCAGTTGGCACTACCTGTAATATATGCAAATATTTGCTTCTTTAAACCTACTTAAGGATTTCTCCATGACCTATTGGTCTAAGGCGCTGTCTCAAGATCATTGACCTCTCAAAGCTAAGGTCATAGGTTCAAGATCAACTTGCTCCAAAAACTTCAATAGAGGAAGTTTGCCAGTTACTTGTGGAGGTGTCATCCCACCACTGATTTTTGTTCTTTATTCTATAGTAAATAATAAAAGTTTGAAGGCTTGTCATTCATAGAGAGACCCAAATGAAAGAAGTGAAACCTACATTTTACTGTTTGTCAACCTCTGCACTATCAAAATATGATGAGAAAAGTAGGGGTCATGTGTCATATAAGAGATTTTTTTTCTGCTCATGTGTACACTGGTGACAAAGTGAAAGTAGACTTCCGAAATCATGTATTCATACCCCAATTTCCAAGCATCAATTTTTTTTTCTAAATTCACAATTCAAACATGACAATGCTATCAAAGTGTTCAAAATACATCAATAATGCCATTCAAATAAAAAAATGAGCATTAAAATAAGGAAAATGCATTTTTAAAGAAGAAGAAATGAGGATTATTTAAAACCGCCGTTATGCGACTACCCCACGGAAGCACTTCCTTTTTGCAATGGTGGTACTATGCCTGGAAGGACAGTGCTTCTACTCGGATTCATTATGAGGTCTTCTACCACCAATAAAACTGGATAAGCCATATATAGCCTGAAATGTGTTAAAAATAGCTTTGGTGCTATTGCCTTTGCATTATTTATGTTACATAAATGCTTCAGGAACTTTTAACCTATGGTTGATTTTCATTTTATAAATAATTTATAACGATTAAATGACAAAACAAGACTATGAATCAATTTTTTAAACTGAGTCTGATTATTTGTCATAATGCAACACCATGGACTGTTGTCATATTTATCTTGATCTTGGACTCATTATCCAAAAGGCTACAGAGGTAATTGTCAGTATATTTATGTATAAAAGTTGCAAGTGCATATTAATTGTTTTGAGGCATTTCAATAAAGAATAGTTATTCAACATATTTTTTTCTCCATTGGTACTTGTATTGTTTTATTTACTAAAAATAACTGTGAATGTATGAAATGAGATTATTAAAATACAACTTTATTTTACCTGGGTGATCCTATCTGGTGTAAGACCAGGACTGACAGCAAAATGCTGATTTGGCACTATCTACAATCGACAAAATTTAATGTTAGCTAAGTTGTATAGATCTATTACATTATTGAAATTGTAAAAAATATTTATACATTCGTTACATTTTAATAAAATTAGTCCAATCAATCAGACATTTGAAATGCTATTGCAGCCTCATCAAAATTTGATAGATTATAATAATATAATTACACAATGTCATTCACACACAAATTCAGTGAATCCTGGGCAGTTGAATAGAACTGACGACACAGCTCTGTAAACAACGACAAAAAGTGTTCCTTTAAAGAAAAACATTTTGTACAATATGGGAAGATATATGTAATTGTATTGTTTAAATGCAACTCTATATTACCTACAGGTGCAATTCCTGGAAAAGGATCTACAGCAAACTGTGTTGGCGCTACCTACAATCACGGCAAGTGAATATTTCATGATATCAACTTATTTGTGTGCTAACATATTAAAGTTTTTGACAATATATATCAATAATCACTGAGACGGTGACTGTGTGGTGATTTGAACTATGCTACTGACTGAGCTAACCGGGCACAGCTATTGATGGAATTTAAAATGATATACATACCATTTAATGTATTTAAGTGTATTCATTTCATTTTTAATGGATATTCTTTAGCTTACAATGGTTACCCTAAATAATAACACATTATTTCTTTTAAACAATTGTAAAGTATTCTCAGTGACTCTCCTGTCATAAGAATTTATTTTAACAATTAAACTACCATTATAGTTGCGCTCATCAGAAAAAAAAAAACAATGACAGGATCTGAAAACATAAATTACAATGGATACAATTAAACCATTTTCAAAGATTGGTAGAATGTGGAGCGGAAGTCAAATGGATAGTGTTGGCTGCTCATGCCTGAGGTTGCAGGTTTAATCCCCAGCTCGATCATATGTCTCTCATAAAACAGTTACTCACCAGCACAGTTGGCTATATAATGATTCAAACTCTTAACCCATTGACTGAAAGTGTGACATTACCCACTTAGTGCGACATATTGCAATTTCTTTCTTGAAAGCCTTGTAAAGATTTTTTATTTTGCTTCTTTGGAAACAACAAATGGGATGTCAAAATAATTAAGAAGTTGTGCATAAACACCTTATTTATGAGCTTAGTTACCAACCAAGATATTTACCCTGCAGTGGACGGATGTACACACACCCTTAGTATAATATTCTTTATTAAATTATCAACCAGACCATACATTGATTTATTGACATACAATTTAAAACTAAGGCTATTATAGTCAATTAGTATACTAAACACTTGGTGTGTTTGTTGTGTGTGTGTGGGGGGGGGGGGGGGGGGGGGGAGGGGTAGTAGTATGAGAGCAATGAATCTATGTTCGATAGGGGTGAGGGGGGGGGGTGGAGTTCGATCCTCCGCCACGCCTATGTGTGGTTTCACAATTGTAGCCTAGTAAAATTAATAAGTTTAAACTAAACTCTCGTTTACATGTACATGATTGACTTAAACAAAACATAAACTAAGATTATCACATGTACCTGCGTTTACATCCAACCGCTAATTCCATGTAAAAGACATTATTATTACCGAAAGCATTAACATTTCATGTTTACTGTCAATCTTGGATTTTAGCGGTAAATAGAAAAATCCGAGTATTCCGAATGTTACAAGTTGTTCATGCGCATTGACAGGGAACCTTCTTGATATTTAGCCTCTAGGTGTAACCCCAGCATTGATTTTTGTTCTTTATTCTATAGTAAATAATAAAAGTTTGAAGGCTTGTCATTCAAAGAGGGTCCCAAATGAAAGAAGTGAAACCTACATTTTACTGTTTGTCAACCTCTGCACTATCAAAATATGATGAGAAAAGTAGGGGTTATATGTCATATAAGAGATTTTTTTTCTGCTCAGTGTGTACACTGGTGACAAAGTGAAAGTAGACTTCCGAAATCATGAATTCATACCCCAATTTCCAAGCATCATTTTTTTTTTCTAAATTCACAATTCAAACATGACAATGCTATCAAAATGTTCAAAATACACCAATAATGCCATTCAAATAAAAAAATGAGCATTAAAAATAGGAAAATGCATTTTTAAAGAAGAAGAATTGAGGATTATTTACAACCGCCATTATGCGACGGAAGAGGCTATTTATCAAGAAGGTTCCCCTGTCACTGCGCATGATCAATATTTTTTCATATTCGCAATATCTCTCCTGCGAATATGAAAAACTCAAACCTCCAGTTTTGGAGAGTATTGAACCTTCTTGACGTTTATCTATATTACATTTTTCTGCATTGTGAAGGAAAAATGATATTCTCTTGACGAATATACATTATATTTTTCTACATTGTGAAGGAAAAATAACATTTAGACATTGATTGGTAGGTGTTTTTCGATCACAGTTCTGTAAATATCATAATAATGTGACTTTAAAATTTGGTTTTACCAGTGGGAGTTTGTTATTTTTAGGTTTTTATGAGTATAACAATGTAATCGATAACTTATATACCTTCATTACAAAAATTGTTACCCCCCACCCCTTCCCTTACACACATACAAACATGTATATGGAACTGCCATTATAAGAGTTTAAAAGCAAAAACATCAAAATAATACACCGCATTAAAATGCACCCCACCCACAAACAGATCTATAACAGTATACTGCAGTCTCAACAAACGTTTACTCTTCGAGAAAAAATGACAGTGATTGTTTCTATTAATACTTATTAAAGAGTGGTTTAAAACATTAAACATTGTTCTGTAACTTCTGTGTATCAATATTAAGTGTGTTTTTTTATTGTAGAAATTGTAAATACAGAAAAGAGGTAATACTTTATTAGCTTTACACAGGAAGTCTATCAGGAAGAAAGTCTTTGTAGTACAAGAAAGTACAAACTCCTCCAAGGAGTGAGATGTCAGTTCAAGTCTGACCTTGGATAAATTGATAGACTTCCATTACTTTTTCATAATGATATATAATAAAGGCTTTCAATTGTGCAATGATGTGGACTTTGGTTAAAATATCTGGTATGAAATATGGCTTATTTATACAAATAAGACAATCATAAAGCAAAGTTTAACTTATAAACTTTTTAAACCCTATTTAGTTGAATTTGGGTAGTGCTTAAAGTACCAGTTTGCATTTCATTGGCACCATGATGTTGCTTTGCTTTTAGCTTGTAGGACATTACATTTCATGGGATGCTTACTGTAGCGTAGGTAGCCATAAAGATGTGCACAACTGTGCTTATTCAACAGAGCTTGGAACAAAGTCACTATTCAAACAATATATTTATGGAAGAAGGCCAACATAGATGGCATCAAGCAACATATGACGCAGTACAGTCGACGTTTACCGACACAACCTTCCAGTCTATTGAATGTATGTGGGCATCATTCAAGGCAGCCATCGCATCTTCTTTAGAACAGTATATCCCTATTAAAATGTCCTGCACTCGACAGACACACCCTTGGGTCACCACCAAGCTGAGTAGGATGATGAGAAGGAAGCAGAGAGCCCACTGGCGGGCCAGGAAGTCTGGGAACTCTAAGAAATGGGAAAGATACAAGATATTACAAACAGCAGTCCAGAAAGAGACCAGAACAGCTGAGAAGTCCTACATTCAAGACGTCGTTAGCGATGATCTGAGGAAGAGCCCCAAGTGTTTCTGGTCATATATAAAGAGTAAGAGGCAAGAGACAGAAGGTGTATCTCCCCTCATCAATAAGGACGGATTCCTTCAGAGTGAAAGCTCAAGAAAAGCGGACATCCTCAATGACCAATTCCAGTCAGTCTATACCAAAGAAGACACTACAAGTATTCCAGACAAGGGACCAAGCCCTCACCCAACTATGATGGGACTCACTATCCGCCCCAACGGAGTCGCAAAGCTTCTTGGTAACCTTAAATCACACAAGGCAGCCGGTCCCGATTGTATACCAACATTTATATTACGAGTAGCTGCTGAGGAAATGTCACCTGTACTATCCAGACTATTTCAGTTATCGATTGACTCTGGAGATGTACCGTCGGATTGGAGGAGCGCAACGTTGTACCTCTTTACAAGAAAGGTGATAGACATCAGGCGTCTAACAACAGACCTGTTTGACTCACATTAGTTACTTGCAAGATACTGGAGCATATTGTCCACAGTAACATAATGCAGCATTTCACCCGGCACACTATCCTTTGTGACAACCAGCATGGTTTCCGCGCCAAACGCTCTTGTGAGACTCAGCTGATCACCACTCTTCAGGGAATCACTAGTCAACTACGAACAGGAAAAGACCAAGTTGATGTTGTATTTTTTTGATTTTTCTAAGGCTTTCGACAAGGTCCCCCATCAACGCCTGCTACACAAACTAGAGTTTTACCGAGTACGAGGCAACACCCTTCGCTGGATACAGTCTTTCCTCAGCTACAGAAAGCAACGTGTGATACTAGAAGGAATCAGCTCATCAGAAGCAGATGTTGTTTCAGGTGTACCCTAGGGAACGGTACTAGGACCTCTCCTTTTCCTGGCATTTATAAACGACCTCCAAGAATCTACAACATTAGAGACACGCCTCTTTGCAGATGACGGTCTACTTTACCGTCACATCAAGGACCCTGATGATGCCCTGAAGCTACAGCAGGACTTAGATTCCTTACAGGAATGGGAGGATAGATGGCAAATGAAGTTTCATCCAGAGAAGTGTCAGGTCATTAGGATTTGCACCAACAAGAGGTTCAAGCAAGATACAACTTACATGCTGCATGGCCATATTTTAGAAGCAGTCGACAGTGCCAAGTATCTTGGTGTCTCCATCAGCGAAGATCTCTCACCAAAGACCCATGTCGACAACATATCGTCCAAGGCGTCAAAGACTTTGGGATTTCTTCGTCGGAACCTGCATAACTGCACTAAAGAAGTATGCGAGACAACCTACAATACACTGGTACGACCAACACTAGAGTATGCTTCATCAGCATGGGATCCCCACCTAACCACTGACATTAACCGGCTGGAACAGGTACAAAGACGGGCAGCTCGCTTTGTAATGCGCAACTACTGGGAGAGGACCCCAGGATGTGTGTCCAACATGATAATCAATCTAGGATGGGATTCACTCGCACATAGAAGGAGAACCCAGAGACTTACAATGCTCTACAAAATCCAAGGAGGCTTGGTAGATGTCGATCCAGGACCGATACTCAGGCGCAACGACATGCGTACCAGAGGAGGTCACCGATTCTACCAACCTACTGCATCCCATAGAGTGTACAAGTACTCCTTCTATCCGAGGACCATACAGGAATGGAACAGGCTTCCCACAGCGATCACCGATCACCCCACCATCGAAGACTTCAAGGTTGCCCTAGTCGCAGTCCCAGCAACCTTCTTCGTCGGTCCGTAGAAGTTAGCTGTCGTGTATATGATTTTAATTGTAATATATCGGGCCTTTTTAATTGTAAATAAGCTAGAGGAGGATGGCTGTTTCACCCCCCTAACCAGGTCAACCTTACAGTCTAAGAAGACTCCCGACCTTTAACCGGAAGAAGAAGAAGAAGAACAATGACATTAAATTGGTAGCTAGATACTTTAATATAAAAAAAACATCATCATAGTTATTCTTTTATCTTAAATAATTTGAAAATATATTGTAAATTATACAATTTTGAGTTTTCATTGAAAGATGAAAAACATTCTCTAGTCTAGTTCGGACTTCAGACATTAATCTAGCCTGTTTTTCATCACTGGATCAAACTCAAAATTATGCTACCATTCTTGAAATAAACACAAACTTATTTACTAATATAAGCATTTTTCACTATCCTCATTTCATAAATTCAAAACTGATTTACAATACGTAGTATGAAGCCTCCATCAGATATCCTTAGTTGGGATTGAACCAACATCTCCCATCTTAAAGACAGATGTACTTCATTGTACTATAAGGATGCATTTTGAAGCTGCATTAAACTTACACTGTACATTAATTATGATAGTTCAAATTCCTGTTTTATTTTTAAGTCTTACAGTAATTCAAGCTTTAAAAATGTTTGCTTTTAATTATCAATTTTGTAAAAATTAAATCGTCGCCATTAAGCAAACTTGAATAAACCGACAATTGGAAAACTTTTTTCAATAATTTTACACTCTTTTTACAGCGACACACATACACATACAGGTATGAAGAGGTACATAGATAAGAGAAGTAAACTTACCTTGACACACATACACTCCTTGTACATAGGTATGAGGAGAGAGAATCTTACCCCAACACATATACACTCCTCATACATAGGTACAAGGAGACTGAGAGGGAGACTTACTTTGACACACATACACTCATCATATAGTGGTATGAGGAGAGGGAAACTTACCTTGACACACATACACTCCTTGTACATAGGTATAAGAAGAGAGAATCTTACCCCAACACATATACACTCCTCATACATAGGTACAAGGAGACTGAGAGGGAGACTTACTTTGACACACATACACTCATCATATAGTGATATGAGGAGAGGGAAACTTACCTTGACACACATATATTCCTTGTACATAGGTATGAGGAGAGAGAAACTTACCTTGACACACATACACTCCTCATACATGGGTTTGAGGAGAGAGAATCTTACCTTGACACACATACACTTCTCATACATTGGTATGAGGAGAGGGAATCTTACCCTGACACACATACACTCTTATACATTGGTACGAGGAGATGGAATCTTACACATAAACTCCTTTTTTCTTCTGTGTTGCCTTAAAACTAAGTTGTTTTTCTATTTTCTTGTTTGATGAGATTTTTTACTTAGGCGTAAGTTTTTTATTGTGTTTATTGTGCCATGAGTAGAATCTATACATATAACATCAGGGGCATAATGTTTAAATTCTATAGCCTGTTCTTTGGTCCTCAGAACCAACATGGAATCTTCTTTCCTAAGTTGGATAGAATTAGATTGTGTGTGTTGCTGCTTATATAACAGCACAGGATTATTGGGGAGTGACTGCAGACTTAGAACTCTTAAATGCACTGATGTTGACTACTAATATTTTGTACCATGGATAAACGTGACCTAATCTGATTCCTTACAGACTCTGGGATAGGAAGGAAACGAGTTTGATTTAAACCAGTTGCATGAAAATGAGTCTGTATGTACTTCACAGAAACAACCCCAGAACTTTGCACTATAACATTCATTCTTGATGGGCAGATCTTACCTATTTTTGCTGAGCCTTTACGTGCACGTTTATTACTTAAAACAGCATTCTTAATGTAATTACTATTTTCACTAAGTTTTGAACCACTACGATAACATATAAAGTCCTTTTTCGTAGCTAAGCACTTAAAAAACACATTATTTGTACATTCCTCATTGGATTTCCAACACACAAATTCCTGTTCAGTTTTAAAATTAAATGTTTGTATTGCCATTTCAGTTCCATGAATAGTCTTAAGGTGTTCAGCCATTTTATCTACTGTCCTAAACTTTTCAGAACAAGATGGTACACTGCAAGGAATTGAAGTCAATGGTTTTTCCTTTTTGTCTAATGGACTAGAACGGCATTTACGACTATGTCTTTTCAAACTTTTGTTTGAAGAGAAATACATATTGCAATGACTCAAAACAGTTCCAACAAGACAAGAGTCTTTACCTTATGGTGGGTTTATGTAAACGTGATCAGTAAAGCTACTGCAGAATGCTACTACCAATGTTATCAAATGCTACTGATGGATCTGAAGTTATTACACTCTCGTTGAAAGAAGAACTTTTTAAATCATCTACAACAGAAGTATTACCACAATTAAGTAATTCATTTGCTACATTCTGGTAAGGAAATGTGGATCCAGTGACATCATCAACTACAATATCATAATGACCTCTTCCTACACTGGTTGTATACAAAATATGAATAGGAGCTGTTGATATGTAACTGTTTTGTTCATCAACAGTGATAGTATTAACAATATTATTATCATTACAACCTTGTGTAACAAAAATATTACGCATGAAATGCCTACTTAAAGCGACTATACACTCAAATCCAGCATATACACCATCTAAAGACAACCTGTTTAAATCGTCATTCATTGATCCTTGGATAAATAAATCATTGAAATCAACTTCATTTTCCCTAATATAAGACACTGCAATTGACCGTAACTCGGAATAACTACTTTCATGACCAAATAATCCGAAACTAACAGCTCTAAAAATACAATTGTCATCTCCATACACATGCCGCCTAATTAAACCAAAATTACGAATATATTCATCCTGATTAAATACATCAAGAGGTACAAGAGCTCTACTACATGTGTCTACACATGCATGCTGAAACTGTTCATCTGAAACAAAAGTTGTTTTCTACCATTACAATTTACTACAAAATAGTATGTTCACACAAGCACATGCTTGTATTTGTGAAAAAATATATCACCAAAGTTAGTATAGAATTTCACAAATCAATAATTTTGATGTGCAGAAAATATTTAATTTCCAATACTTAATATAAAAGTATTCTTTAGTAAAATATACTTCAATAACTATTAATTACAATTTGAATATCTAAGTATTACTAGTATTTGTATTATCTTTCTTTTGTTGTTATACCTGATCAAACACATCTGGAACTATCTGGCTGTGTAAACCGGAACCATCAGTCTTGAAAGAGAAATACATTAATATCGATGATCAAAATATTTGGAGTACTCTCAGTTCTTTCCTTTAATCAAAATCAATAGGTATCAGGTGAGTTTAACTTACCTTGACACACATACACTCTTTATATAAAGGTACAAGGTGAGTTTAACTTCCCTTGACACACATACATTCTTCATACCCAGGTGTCAGGTGAGTGAAACTTACCTTGACACATATACACTCTTCATACACAGTTGTCAGGTGAGTGAAACTTACCTTGGCACACATACACAGGTGTCAGGTGAGTGAAACTAACTTGGACACACATACACAGTTGTCAGGTGATTGAAACTTTCCTTTGCACACATACACTCTTCATACACAGGTACCAGGTTAGTAAAACTTACAATGACACACATATACTCTTAATACAGATCTCAGGTGAGTGAAACTTACCTCGACACATATACACTCTTCATACACAGTTGTCAGATGAGTGAAACTTACCTTGGCACACATACACAGGTGTCAGGTGAGTGAAACTAACTTGGACACACATACACAATTGTCAGGTGATTGAAACTTTCCTTTGCATACATACACTCTTCATACACAGGTACCAGGTGAGTGAAACTTACCTTGACACACATACACTCTTAATACAGATCTCAGTTGAGTTAAATTTACCTTGACACATATACACTCTTCATACACAGTTGTCAGGTGAGTGAAACTTACCTTGGCACACATACACAGGTGTCAGGAGACTGAAACTTTCCTTTGCACACATACACTCTTCATACACAGGTACCAGGTGACTGAAACTTACCTTGACACACATACACTCTTCATACCAAGGTGTCAGGTGAGTGAAACTTACCTTGACACATACACAGTTGTCAGGTGAGTAAAACTCACCTTGACACACATACACTCTTCATACCAAGGTGTCAGGTGAGTGAAACTTACCTTGACACATACACAGTTGTCAGGTGAGTAAAACTTACCTTGACACACATACACTCTTCATACACAGTTGTCAGGTGAGTAAAACTTACTTTGACACACATACACTCTTCATACACAGATCTCAGGTGAGTAAAACTTACCTTGACACACATACACTCATCACACGCAGGTGTCAGGTGAGTAAAACTTATTTTGACACACATACACTCTTCATACATAGGTGTCAGTTGAGTTTAACTTACCTTGGCACACATCAACTTAATTTACTAAATATATATTTATATTATACCTGGATAATATCTTCAAGTGCCTGATTAGGACTAACTTCAACTAGTTGCTGAGTTGGTGCTACCTGAAATCACAAGTAAATACTTAAGGTGCAAATAAGATAACCCGCTAATATTTTTATAAATTTTGGTGTTGTTAAACAGACATTTGATAATTGATTTTCAATTAAAACCTTTTCATCAATCATTAGTGACTGGAAGTCTAGTAACACATGTTGTCTCAATGTGGTGAATATTTGTATCAAGCTATATCAAATTAGATCATTTGGAGCAGTCATTAGACACTATGCTAATTTGAACTTTAAACTGTATGACCTAGACTTGATCTTATACTTGAAAGGACACACAGTTTTGTAAGCTGCTATTCTTATATCAATGCAACAGAAGATAAAAACAGAGAAAAATGTTTATAAGAAATATATTGTTTTAATTATATCTGGATGACTTCAGACAGTGCCTGATCAGGGCTAGCTACCAGTACATGGTCAGTTAGCACTACCTGTAATAGATGCAAATATTTATATTTGTGAAACAACTGCTTCTTTAAACCTACATAAGGGTTTCTCCATGACTGTTGTCATATTTATCTTGATCTTGGACTCATTATCCAAAAGGCTACAGAGGTAATTGTCAGTATATTTATGTATAAAAGTTGCAAGTGCATCTAAATTGTTTTGAGGCGTTTCAATAAAGAACAGTTAATCAACATATTTTTTTCTCTATTGGTACTTGTATTGATTTATTTACTAAAATAACTGTGAATGTATGAAATGAGATTATTAAAATACAATTTTTTATTTTACCTGGGTGATCCCATCTGGTGTAAGACCAGGACTGACAGCAACATGCTGATTTGGCACTACCTACAATTAACATAATTTAATGTTAGCTGAGTTGTATAGATCTATTACATTGTTGAAATTGTAAAAAATATTTATACATTAGTTACATTTTAATAAAAATTAGTCCAATCAATCAGACATTTGAAATGCTATTGCAGCCTCATCAAAATTGGATAGAATATATATATATTTACACAATGTCATTCACAAACAAATTCAGTGAATCCTGGGCAATTAAATAGAACTGATGATGCAGCTCTGTAAACAACGACAAAAAGTGTTACTGTTTCCTTTAAAGAAAAACATTTTGTAAAATGTGGGAAGATATATGTAATTGTATTGTTTAAATGCAATTATATATTACCTGTGCAATTCCTGGAAAAGGATCTACAGTTAACTGTGTTGGCGCTACCTACAATCACAGCAAGTGAATATTTCATGACCATACTAATACAAATATATTATCTACTTATTTGTGTGCTAACATATGAAAGTTTTGTATAATATGTATTTATTTTTTTTAAATCCAAAGCAATATTTAATTGTGTTATTAATGTTTGTTTGAATATTTAGCATCAGTATTATGCCACTGATGGCTAACACGATCAGTTAAGCTAACAACTGTTTCCTTGGTTCCTGGAAAGTTAACCAGTACTCAAGCACGCCCCATCTCTGCAAACAAACGGCAACTTTCCTACTTCAGCATCAGTAACAAATGACAATATATATCAATCATCACCGAGACGGTGACTGTGTGGTGATTTGAACTATGACAATGTAAAATGATATGATTTTAAAATATACCATTTAATGTATTTAAGTGTATTCATTTTTTTATTTTATTTTTAATGGATATTCTTTATCTTACAATGGTTACCCTAAATAATAACACATTATTTCTTTTAAACAATAGTAAAGTATTCTCAGTGACAATCCTGTCATTCTTTTTAAACTCTATTTATAAGAATTTATTATAACAGTTAAACTTACATTATAGTTGTGGTCATCAGCAAAAAATAAACACAATGACAGGAGCTGAAAACATAAATTACAATGGATACAATTAAACCATTTTCAAAGATTGGTAGAATGTGGGGTGGAAGTCAAATGGATAGTGTTGGCTGCTCATGCCTGAGGTTGCGGGTTCAATCCCAAGTTGACCAGATGCCCCATATAAAACAACACTCAGTAGTTTGTGCTACCCAGGAAACGGACTCGGAGAGTGGTTGATATGAGCTCTGAGCTTTCATTGCAATCAAGCTAAAATAAATTAGTATGAACTAAATTATTATTAAATTTAGTTACATACATAAATGTATAGTCAGTTACTCACCAGCTCAGTTGGCTATATAATGATTCAAACTCTTGACCCCTTGATTGAAAGTCTGACACATTACCCACTTAGTGCGACATATTGCAATTTATTAGAATCCTTGTAAAGATTTTTTATTTTGCTTCTCTAGAGACAAGTCGGATATCAAAATAATTAAAAAGCTGTGCGTAAACACCATATTTATGAGCTTAGTTACCAACCAAGATATTAAACCAGGTCCTGCTGTGGTTGGATGTACACACACCTACAGTATAAATTACCCACCAGACCATACATCGATTTATTGACATGCAATTTAAAACTACGGTTATCATACTAACCACTTGGTGTGTGTGTGTGTGTGTGGGAAGGGGGGAGGGGTAGTAGTATTAGAGCACTGAATCCATGAGTTCGAGTGTGTGTGTGTGTGGGGCGGGGGGGGGGGGGGGGGGGGGGGGGGCTGGAGTTCGATCTTTCGACTACATGTGGTGTCCTTGAGTAAGACGCTTTTTTTCCGCATATGCTAAGTACTGGTTCTACCAAGGCAGTCTCCGAGCGTAATTTGTCTTAGTTGTAAACTGGTACCAAGTTAAGTTTCACAATAGTAGTAAAATTAAACTTAACTCTCGTTTACATGTACGTGTTCGACTTAAACAAAACATAAACTAAGAGTATCACACGTATCGGGGTTTACATCCAACCACTAATTCCGTATAAAAGACATTATTAGTACCGAAAGCATATTTCGTGTTTACTGTCCATCTTGAATTTTAGCGGTAAATAGAAAAATCCGAGGATTCCGAATGTTCCAAGTTGATCATGCGCAGTGAAAGGGAACCTTCTTGATATTTAGCCTCTTCCTTATGGTGTAACCCCACCATTGATTTTTGTTCTTTATTCTATAGTAAATAATAAAAGTTTGAAGGCTTGTCATTCATAGAGGGTCCCAAATGAAAGAAGTGAAACCTACATTTTACTGTTTGTCAACCTTTGCACTATCAAAATATGATGAGAAAAGTAGGGGTCATGTGTCATATAAGAGATTTTTTTTCTGCTCAGTGTGTACACTGGTGACAAAGTGAAAGTAGACTTCCGAAATCATGAATTCATACCCCAATTTCCAAGCATCATTTTTTTTTTCTAAATTCACAATTCAAACATGACAATGCTATCAAAATGTTCAAAATACATCAATAATGCCATTCAAATAAAAAAATGAGCATAAAAAATAGGAAAATGCATTTTTAAAGAAGAAGAATTGAGGATTATTTACAACCGCCATTATGCGACTACCCCACGGAAGCACTTCCTTTTTGCAATGGTGGCACTATGCCTATAAGGAAACTCTTTTTTTTTAATTTCATAATTACCTCATTTTTGCTAAGTACTACCAATTTGAAGTAATACTGCCAAGTTGCAGGCATTAAATACTGAAACTTTTGTCAAAATACCACTTTTTACATGATCATTATATACAGGTGCGAGATGTTGACCGACATGCAATTTTGATGTGTTTGACTAATTTTACCAAAAAAATTTTTTTTTTACCTAATTCCATTAAATTTTTTACACCAAAACAGTCTCATGATACACTGAAGACATTATCTTACCAAAATACATTATTCAATACAATGTACATGCTAAAAATTGCACATTTAAATCATCCAAAATAAAAAATCTTCAAAATTTTGTGATTTTCATGAAATTTCAATGTAAATATGCACATATATGCTTTATTTGAGGCATACACTTGCCAAAATGTTTTTTTTTATGAAGCAAATGTCTCCAATTTGTCATTTAATACTATGAGAGTGTAAAAAAGAGGTTATTTTACCTACAATTAACATTTTGGAAAATCACCCCCATTTCACTCAAGTCTCTCTTATAGGTGTAACCCCACCATTGATTTTTGTTCTTTATTCTATAGTAAATAATAAAAGTTTGAAGGCTTGTCAATCATAGAGGGTCCCAAATGAAAGAAGTGAAACCTACATTTTACTGTTTGTCAACCTCTGCACTATCAAAATATGATGAGAAAAGTAGGGATCATGTGTCATATAAGAGATTTTTTTTCTGCTCAGTGTGTACACTGGTGACAAAGTGAAAGTAGACTTACGAAATCATGAATTCATACCCCAATTTCCAAGCATCATTTTTTTTTTCTAAATTCACAATTCAAACATGACAATGCTATCAAAATGTTCAAAATACATCAATAATGCCATTCAAATAAAAAAATGAGCATTAAAAATAGGAAAATGCATTTTTAAAGAAGAAGAATTGAGGATTATTTACAACCGCCATTATGCGACTACCCCACGGAAGCACTTCCTTTTTGCAATGGTGGCACTATGCCTATTACAAACAAGGTTAAAACTAGGAAAATATCTCATTAATGGGCCGAACTGATGAAATGTGTAACTGACAAGGCCTAAAACAGTTATGCTTCCAAGTCTAAAATCCAACATGAAATCTCACTAATTCGTTTCTAAATTAAAAGTAATACTGGCAGTCAATTACTTAAGGACAGATGGTGGTTCTACAAAGATTCAATCTGATGTTCTCAGCAATAAAAACTGATTATGCCATATATTACAGTCATGTGTCTGGATTCTTGTTGATCATTTTTTATTTGGGTCAAAACTAAGAAAAAGTATATTACAATGTTAATATTAAAGATTTTTAAACAACTCTTATACTTTTTGCAAACTTCTAACATTTTGTATTCAATGCAATTAGAATTTTAAATTGAAAAAGGCACAGGTAATATATATATATATACAAATATATATACAATGATATTGGGTAATGTAAGGTCAATCATAAACAATCTTTGCTTGCTCTTTCCAAGCCCAGAATTATAGAAGGCAGGTAAAAAAAACTTTTTTTGAAGAATGTAACATTATTTAAATGATATTAAAGGAAAAATAGCAGCCCAAAATGCTATAAAATGTTTTAGATAGGCTTCTTTTACATGGATAGTTTGGGGACAGATCAAACACTCATATTTTTTTTCTAAATCTATTTTGAATATATAAATCCGTCTTGTTAGCCTATATATGTTTACATTTTATAGTTTCATATTATAACTCTGAGGGTACATTTAAATATTTAGTAAAAAACAACAATTGAGACTATTATTTTTACAGTTGCATTTAGTGTTAATATTCATAAAAAATGATAATTGTCACCTGGAGGGTGAAGTCCTTGATGTTAATGCCACTTCAATGCTGGCCCAACAACGCCAGAAGACGTGACACCTGGAGGGTGAAGTCCATGATGTTTCAGCCACTTCAGTGCCAGTCCCAACAACACCAGCAAACGTGACACCTGGAGGGTGAAGTCCATGATGTTGCAGCCACTTCAGTGCCTGTCCCAACAACGCCAGCAGACGTGACACCTGGAGGGTGAAGTCCTTGATGTTAATGCCACTTCAGTGCCTGTCCCACTAACACCAGCAGACGTGACACCTGGAGGGTGAAGTCCATGATGTTGCAGCCACTTCAATGCCTGTCCCAACAACACCAGCAGACGTGACACCTGGAGGGTAAAGTCCATGATGTTGTAGCCACTTCAGTGCCTGTCCCAACAACACCAGCAGATGTGACAGAGGAACAACATTTTCCTCTCCTGAGAGGGCAGTGGCAATAGCTGCCCTACATTTCTCCTTGGTCTGACCTTCACTGTAAGTCTGAAATCAGTAAAGAAAGCTTCATGTCAGCTCTGTTACTTGTTACATATATTATATCCATTCTAATGATTTCTTGAGATCCTGAAACAGACCCAGTACTCGAGCACACCTAGTCTCTGCAATCCATGAGATAGTTATTGTAGCCCAGTTAGCTTATTACTGAGGTTTTGAAATGCATTTTAGTGACTCCTGTAGAAAAAAGTATCTTCCATGCAAAGTGAGCTTATTAAAATAACTGACAATATCTTATGTTCCCATCAGGTTTCTTTTCCAAATGCAACTTCTATGTATGTCACCTCACATCACTTTCTGCTACGTCATCAGTACTGAAGCTGGCCCACCATTAATTTCACATAGACCGTAATATTAGCAAAGCAGACTGTCACACTTACAGTTGTGCTCCAAACTCCATGAGAATTTCCAGAATTCATACATTCAATTCAAGAGAACACAAAAAACAGTTAAAAACATAGGCATTAACTGCTTCCAATTTCACAATTTTGCTAAAAGTAGGTGTCCCTATTTCACATACAGGAGTCAAATCAGCCAAATTATGCAAAATTCTTACCGTCTAAGAAATAGTCCCATCTGTGTGTTATAGCTACCAGTCCACTCAATTCTGCACCATTCTCTGGGAAAATATATTCCCTTCACAAGTTCACATTGCAATAGTACCTGTCATGTGCATTTTCACACTCACACCATCTTGAACGACCACTGTCAATTTTCTAGGAAACTACTTTCGGGTACTACCATTTTGACCCCCTGGTTCCTGGTCTAAGTCCAGTTACTGTTGGCAAATAGCTTTACAGCTAGTATTTTATATTTGTACATCCAACACAAAATAACGTTTCTTGTATTTTGTATCTGCAACACAACATGTTACTTGAGGGGGTAGGGGGTTGTGTTTGATAATTAATTCCCTAGCATATACTGAGAAACTTGAAAATAGAAAAAAAAAGTAAATTGTCTAGTGTTAAAAAATATTGTGGGCAGGTGTTGTCAAATATGCCAAATGATCACTTACATTTTATTACATAAAAGGTCAGATTGACTGGGAAATTAAGTATTTATTGGACATATGTATTGTCATTGTGAATACGCACGCACGCACACACGTCTGTAAATATCTGATAGGCATTATACTTTATTACGTAGAAGGCCAGATTGACTGAGAAAATGAGTATTTACTGACTAGATGCATTGTGTACTGTGCTTACACATACCCATGCACACACGTGTCTATAAAATATATATCAAAGTTGCATTTCATTATATAAAAGGTCAGATGTTTACATACCAGTATATGTCTCTGGAGAAAATAGTAGAAATCGACTACATATAAAGTAATTTTGAACACGCACGCACGAGGATAAAAATGTATAATATATAACACAGTGACCTTTCATTACATAGATAATCAGATTGACCGAGAAAGTTAGTATTTATAGTATCATCATGAATATGCACGCATGTGTCTGTAAAATATCTAAGTGGCATAACAATTCATTACATTGTAAAATTGACTCATAAAATTTATTGACTACATATAGATTCATTGTGTTCACGTACACACACAGACTCACGCACACACGTGTCTGTAACATAACAAAATTGGCATTTCATTATATAAAAGATCAGATTGATCAGTGACTTAATTATATATATATGTCTCCTGAGAAAATGAGTATTTACTGACTACAAATAAGAGTCTTAATGGGCTATTTGAAAAGGTCTCATTCCGGAACTGCTAGCTCAATATTCATTATAGTTTTTGCACAGCGGGTGTCAGAAAACAGTTTGGGGTATGTGGACTGTTGCTAGTAGTAAAAGAGTTTTACTCAACTTATGTTTTAAACTTTGTTGATTGAACCGCAGGCCCTATCTTACTATACCTTTTGGATAGCTATATGTAGTTAATTTACTTTATATCGATAGCTATCCAAAAGATAAGTAAGATAGGTCCTGTGGATTGTACACAGATTGAAAAAAAAAATATATAAAAAAAATATTTCTGAAAAAAACTATGAAGGGGTGGGGGACCAATGTCCGTTATTCCTGTCTGTGGGTTATCTCTACACAACTAGATCTATACTCCAAACATCTAGAATTACTAATAGCCTTCTGGAGGCGTCGCCCATTTTGTAAAACGGTGGTGACGCTAAATTAAATCATCATCACAATCATTCAAAATGGGGCGAGATTGTTTTGTGATATTCCAATTTCCAGAATTCAAGCAGTCTAGCTCCGTCGATAGAACATTTACCCTGTGTCATGTAACAACTGCGTAATACGATGTTTTATTACAGTGAAACACACTTTACTACTGATAAGCATGCCATATCTTGAAAACATTATCGTTAGTTGTGTTTATGAATATTATAAACTCGCTCGGTCTGCAGATTCGATATTGACGGCCATGTTTTGTTGAACATTATTACAACACGTGCGGAAGCAAATTTAGACGTACCCTGGTGTTACCAGTTCTCGGTAACTTAAACGATCATCGTGACAAATCAAAAGCAAACACAGATCTTACCTGTTTGTTTGGTGTGCCAACATTACACGAAAACATCCTCTTTTTTTTCAAATGCAAAACCATGATTACAAATTGCGTTCATTATACTTGTTGACACTTTCCCATGACATAACCAGTTCTCGAGCTCTTTGCGAGAACGAGGCTGGTGACGTCTTTTCGGGAATCACAGCTAAAATTGTAGTACGGTGGCTACTGAGGGTGAAACATCAATGCAGCATAAACGAAATATATTATTTATGGCACATTTTAAAAAAAAAAATAACGGCCCGGGCATGCTGTATAAAAACAATAGTTTATACATTGTAATTAACTGGGTAAAAACGGCAACATTCATTTTAAATTGTGTTTTAAGGTATCGTCTCAAGATCATTTAGTTAAAACTTATTTATTTTACTTTGATTGTGAAACAAGTTTTTACAACTTAGGAAAATCACGCTCGAAGTCTTCCTGGGTAAAGCCATACTAAGTACAGTACTAAGCCAGTACACAGAAGCAGCACCAGCCATCACTGCCATCTTCAAACGCTCTGTGGACTCTGGAAAACTCCCCCAAAGATTGGAGGGACGCCAACGTCGCACCAGTATACAAGAAAGGAGATCGACATACTCCATAGAACTACAGACCAGTTTCCCTTACATGCGTCCTGTCCAAGTTACTGGAACACATAATCTGCCACCACATTCTAAACCACTTTGACAAGCACAAGGTCCTCACTTCTTTAAATCACGGCTTCCGCTCAGGCTATTCCTGCGAGACTCAACTAGTAGTAACAGCCCATGATCTGCTCAACTACTACGACAACAACAATCAAGTCGACACAGTCATCTTTGACTTCAGCAAGGCCTTCTACACAGTACCACACAAGCGCCTACTACAAAAGCTCGACAACTACGGAATCAGAGGCCCCTTACTCACCTGGATTACAAGCTTCCTGACCCAACGAGAGATGTGCGTTGTCGTCGAAGGTGAGAAGTCCCGCCCTGCCCATGTAGGTTCCGGCGTTCCACAAGGCACTGTACTTGGACCCCTGTTGTTCCTGTGCCACATAAATGATCTGCCAGAAAGAGTCACATCACATATACGCCTGTTTGCGGATGACTGCCTTCTGTATAGAACCATCAAGACCGTCAAAGACCACCAACTACTCCAAAAGGATCTTACCGATTTACAGCAGTGGGCTCAAGACTGGGGCATGAAGTTCAATGCCAAGAAATGCTACCTCCTCAGCTCCAAGAACCGGTCCAGTCACTTCTACACTATCGATGATGTGATCCTTAAACAAGTTCAGGATAACCCATTCCTGGGAATCACTTTATCAGACGACCTGAAGTGGAAAACTCACATCAACAACATAGTCAAGCGAGCCAACTCTACATTAGAATTCCTCCGACGAAACCTTAGGCACTGCCCAAAGGACTGTAGAAAGAACGCCTACATAGCGCTCATCAGATCCAAACTGGAATATGGATGCACCGTCTGGGACCCTTACCTGCAAAGTGACATCGACAAGCTTGAACGTGTCCAGAGATCAGCAGCACGCTTCATAACAAAAGACTACAGATCCCAAGAAGTAGGATGTGTCACCGACATGCTGAGGGACCTAGAGCTACCACCACTACAGGAGAGACGACGCCACCAGAGGCTGACGCTGCTGTACAAGGTGGTGAAAGGGCACGTACCGGCTATCAACATTGACCACTATCTAAAACCGCTAAGACCAAAACGAACTGTCAGGGCAAAACAGTACGAGGACTTTATTCAGAAAAATATTGTAGAAAACAGTGAGAACAATAACAACAAGTGCTTTAAACCAATATTCA
Organism: Panopea generosa; assembly: GCA_029582155.1. Taxonomy (NCBI): domain Eukaryota; kingdom Metazoa; phylum Mollusca; class Bivalvia; order Adapedonta; family Hiatellidae; genus Panopea; species Panopea generosa. Next base: position 64,302,401 of record CM055895.1, on the reverse strand, counting down.
CAAACACATTGAATTACAAGAACTCATTCTTTGTGAAAACTGCCATAGATTGGAACAAATTAAGTGACAATTTAGTGGAAGCTGACTCCATCGAGTGTTTCAAGTCACTACTAACACAATTGGAGTAATGCGCATTCCTTCCCGTTGAGTTAATGCCAGCAGTGGTTACTTCAACGTATTAATCCAGATCCAGATCCAGATCCAGATAAGCATATGCGGAAAATGTGTCTTGCTCAAGGACACCACACATAGCCGTGGCGGAGGATCGAACCCACGACCCTCCGATCATGGGTTCGGTGCTCTACCACTGGACCATCCGCTCCGTGACCGCTACAGGTCGTAGATTCCAGTTCGGTTCTTTCCAAAAACTTAGAAATAAGAAATATATGTAAAAAACTACCTGCGACATATAGCTGAATTTCTTTTTCGGAGGAGCATTCCCCCGGACCCCTTCAACTGTACCTTCACATCGTTTTCAGTTAAGTTATGCCCCTGATAGTATACGGAATGAATAGTCAGTTGGTGGAGCATCGGACATAAGACTTTAATTTTCCCACAAGAGAACAGACAGGTGAAGGTCAATGTCATTAACGAACCGTTCTGGTGCTACATAAAATAGCACGCATGTATGCAACCATTCGGATTAAGTACAAATTTCACACAGACATACGTATAATATATAAAATATCATACATTGTGATACTTACTTGGCACGTGGCTTAAAACTATTTCAGAATTCATCCGATGTAATGATATCACCTATTTCACTTATTCACCATTTAACTGTTTTGTATTCAATTTTCGTCTTTCGATAATTATGTGCGTCTTCAATTTTAGCGGTTAAGACAGCCTGAGTAAGGATTAGTTTCATGTCGAATATCGAAATACGAAACATCAACATTAACTTCAATCTGCCGGAAGTAACTACCACTGTATGGTATCCATGGATACCGTTGTTTTTTTATATTCATTTAATTTCACCACATTTTAAGGTATGTTTGTGCCCATGCGTGAGAGTTTTAATTTTACTTACAAACTGTCAAACTTTCGGTCGTGCAGGTCGCTGTGGGTAGGGACCACTTACAATTCTTCTGGCACGTTATAAACGGTCGCTTTACTTTGATATAGAAGTTTGCATTGTATTTCAGGAAGCCCTATCTCGAACATGTCTGTGTTTCCCCGTTACCTGGAATTTGTCATTTTCAACCGAGGGACCACATTCTGAAACAATATTGACATGTCAAATTATACTTAAACATGGGGTGATACCGACAACATTTTGGACATTTACAGCTATGACTATGTATAAGTTTTATTATGAAGGCCGGGTCCGATTAGTTGAGTCGGAAGCGTCTGGCTATCAATTCATTGGTCGTGAGTTCGAATCTCCGCCCGGTTACAGTCTCCGTCATGAACGGTATACGACATTGGTCTTGTTATCATTTGTCTCTCACAGCTGATTCAAGTGGGAAAGTTACTTGGGGTGTATTACTGGTAGTAATGGTGAACCTTCTGTTAGCCCTCGACGGCATAACAATGACGCTAACCAATCAATCAATCAATTAATCAATCAACCAACCAACTAATTAATCAATAAATCAATCATCTGAAGGCCGCACTTCATTTATAATACTGGTGTTGCTATACATGAGTTTTGGAGGGTATTTGAATCCTGAGTTCATTAGTCACACATCATGCCGCCCAATAGCACAGTTCCGATCATGGCACCATCTCCTCACCATTGTATTCAGTGTTCGAAACTTTGGCGTCCTTCGAATCGTTTTTTCCAGGCTTGTTTCAGACTAGCAGGTAAGTAGTGGCAGCAAGTACCATGTAATTATTAGATATATCAAAGGCAAATTTGGCCATTTTTGAGTAGTGTACGGTGGTCCATTCAACGGATTTTAAGCTTGAACTATTCCCCGCAAATAAAAAATGCGGGTAATATTATAGAACACAACAGATAAGTACATTGTATAACATAATTTGAAGATCGGGCTGTGACATATAAAATATTAATAATATAACAATCACTACACCACTTTGATACCTGTGTGCTTACATGTATATTTTGAAAATGATTAACTCCTCAATAACTACTATAATGATCTGGAGAGTTTACATTGAGGGACTTTGAAAACAGGTAATTTTAATGCAGAAAATGTCATCCGATTTCAAAGAATGTGTATATACGTCAAGAGTGCCATCTCTTGACAAAATTCCATGACTGAGACTTAAATTATTTATGCATTTTTTTCTTCAATTTTCGAAGCTACCCCCAAAAGCGAAAATTCACAGGCGTCAATAACGGGTGTATAAACCATTCGCCTGGCTACATGTACTCTTTATTGACGTCTGTGAGTTCGGATGACATTTTCTGCACTAAAATTACTTGTATATGTAAGTGGTGCGTGTTCAAAGTCCCCGAGTGTATATTGCATTTCAGCAGTGTAGACTTAAATAATTATAATTCATTTTGTTTACAATTGATTTCCATCAATGAACATAGAATCGTTTTTCAGCTAAACTAAACACTTTGTATAATGCTTCGATGGTAAAACTAACCACTTAAACTATTATGATGGTCCTCCGTGGCCGAGTTGTCTAAGGCGCCGTCTCAATATCACTCACCTCTCATCGCTTAGGTCGTAGAATCGAGTCCCGCTCTCTTCACTTTATGTGAAAACAATTGCCAGTTACTCGTAGAAGGTCGGTGGTTCTACTCAGATTCATTCTGAGGTCTTTCTCCACCAATAAAACTGGATATACACTGAAATGTGTTGGTAATGGCGTTAAACCCCGTTAAAAATAACAAGTTCTATTGTTTGAATAACTTTAAAATAATGAAAATCAAACAGATTCCTTAATGAGTATGTATTTATTTAAGTGATATGTTAGCTTCTTATATATAACACGAGTTGCTTGTATCTCGAGGGCTCGACGCCAGACATAGATTTTTTTCAGAAACTGTGTTCGTTTATTATGACAGAAGGTAGGTTAGACCTATATTACTGAAACACGATGTTCGTTTAGACAGTAGGGAGGTTAGACCTATATTACTGAAACACGATGTCCATTTAGACAGTAGGGTTGTTAGATTTTTATTACTGAAACACGATGTTAATTTAGACAGTAGGAAAGTTAAAACTATATTACTGAAACACGATGTTCATTACGACAGTAGGGATGTTAGACCTATATAACTGAAACACGATGTTCATTTAGACAGTAGGGTTGTTAGATTTTTATTACTGAAACACGATGTTAATTTAGACAGTAGGAAGGTTAAACCTATATTACTGAAACACGATGTTCATTACGACAGTAGGGATGTTAGACCTATATAACTGAAACACGATGTTCATTTAGACAGTAGTGGTGTTAGACCTATATAACTGATACACGATGTATATTTAGACAGTAGGGAGGTTAGACCTATATTACTGAAACACGATATTCATTATGACAGTAGGGATGTTAGACCTATATAACTGAAACACGATGTTCATTTAGACAGTAGTGGTGTTAGACCTATATAACTGATACACGATGTATATTTAGACAGTAGGGAGGTTAGACCTATATAACTGAAACATGATGTCCATTTAGACAGTAGAGAGGGTACACCTATATTACTGAAACACGATGTTCAATACGACAGTAGAGAGGCTAGACCTATAAAACTGAAACGATATGTTTATTACAACAGTAGAGAGATTAGACTTATATTACTGTATTACGATGTTCATTTAGACAGTATGGAGGTTAGACCTATATTACTGAAACACAATGTTCAATTAGACAGTAGGGAGGTTATACCTATATTACTGAAACACGATGTTCATTTAGACAGTAGTGATGTTAGACCTATATTACTGAAACACGATGTTCTTTACGACAGTAGAGAGGATCGATATTAATGAAACACGATGTTCTTTACGAGAGTAGGGAGGTTAAACCTATATTACTGAAACACGATGTTCGTTTAGACAGTAGGGAGGTTAGACCTATATTACTGGAACACGATGGTCACTACGACAGTAGAGAGGTTAGACCTGTACTACTGAAACACGATGTTCATTTAGACAGTAGACAGGGTTAGACCTATATTACTGAAACACGATGTTCATTTAGACAGTAGGGAGGTTAGACCTATATTACTGAAGCACTATGTTCATTTAGACAGTAGGGAGATTAGACCTATATTACTGAAACACGATGTTCATTTAGACAGTAGGGAGGTTAGACCTATATTACTGAAACACGATGTTCATTTAGACAGTAGTGAGGTTAGAACTATATTACTGAAACATGATGTTCATTACGACAGTAGGGAGGTTAGACCTATATTACTGAAACACGATGTTCATTTAGACAGTAGTGAGGTAAGACCTATCTTACTGAAACACGATGTTCATTTAGACAGTAGGGAGATTAGACCTATATTACTGAAACACGATGTTCATTTAGACAGTAGGGAGGTTAGACCTATATTACTGAAGCACGATGTTCATTTAGACAGTAGTGAGGTTAGAACTATATTACTGAAACATGATGTTCATTACGACAGTAGTGAGGTTAGACCTATATTACTGAAACACGATGTTCATTTAGACAGTAGTGAGGTAAGACCTATCTTACTGAAACACGATGTTCATTTAGACAGTAGGGAGATTAGACCTATATTACTGAAACACGATGTTCATTTAGACAGTAGGGAGATTAGACCTATATTACTGAAACACGATGTTCATTACGACAGTAGTGAGGTTAGACCTATATTACTGAAACATGATGTTCATTGCTACAGAATGAGGTTAGACCTATATTACTGAAACACGATGTCCATTTATACAGTAGGGAGGTTACACATATATTACTGAAACACAATATTCATTACGACAGACTCGAAAGTGATTGATATGTTGAAAGCTTCGAGCTTTTTTCATAGAAATATCATATTTTACTAGAACAGTTTAACATTATATATTATCTATAGTATGTCTCTCTGTCGTTACCATTATGGCATTACTTAGTCTGGTGACTTGATTGTGTCAGTAGATTAAGAAAGTTTAGAATAGTTGTACCTTTTTTTGCTTGAGTTTAATTCTGAAGTAGCTGTCATTTCATCAATTACATTGTCTGACTTTGCATTAAAATTTATTTTTATTTTTATTTTTATTTTTATAATTATTGTATTACTATTATTACTATTATTATTATACATAAAATGCATAACTTGAAAATTACTTTCCAGCCAAAGACAAACTGTACAACGATTTTGCGAAGAAAATGAACGAATGTGGTGACAAATTCCGATGATCCCATGATTAACCAATCCTGTGAACATTAATAATCATTTGAGTCTTTATTTGGCCAGGATACATCCGAGAAAGACAGGTCATCAAATCAAAATGTTACAATAGCAATTGTAGCGCAGGAGTAACAGGTATTTACATTTTATATGCATGTATTTTCAATTAAACATAATGATATTTGTGTAATAAAACAACATATATTTGTTTTAAATTTTAAATGTATTATTTAACAGTGAGTTAAATCCAATTTAAATGAAATTTTAATTCAACTTGGTTCATACTTTTATTAAACCAGCGACCCTGACATACACACACTATTATGATACATTTTACAGAATGGTGCTGGTGGCACAGAATGTTAGATCGACAGTAAAATGTGTGGAGTGTGACAAGCCAAGGTGCATTTGTTCGAAAAAGAAATTAACAGCACTAGAGACACGAACTATGAAAAACCTCCTTGAAAAAGTATGACTACACCTGTGATGCTGTCATTACACCAGATAGTAAGGTTAACATATAAATGTGATTATACTTCATGGTTGTTTTGTGCAATATATTTATATTTAGGTTTTATAAATGATATAGGTATAATTTCTGCTAGTAAGCCCATGCATTTGGAATTTATATGTATATTTTGGTTGTCCGGTACCAGTTATTTTCTCTAAAGTGTCAATGTATAATTTCTCATTTTTTATACTTGTCATCAATTAAAATGTAAAACATAGTACATGTAGTATATACTATAAATACATTTCTATTAAGTATTAAATAAGTCGACAATATCAAATCAGTTCAATGACATTATTTCTTTAAATATAACATTCGTTTTTCCCTCCTTTTTAAAGCTGACTATCTACAAGGTGTTGTGTTCGTCAGACGCCAGCTAAGCTGCAACATGCCTTTTGAATATTCACATTATACATCTTCAGTGGGAAGGAACGGCATTTGCTGATATTGTGGACAACAAGGAGAAATGGATGAAGAACGTCTATATCACTGCAGAGTTGTGCTGCCCTGCTGTGGTCTTTGCAGGCCTAAAGACATATTAAATACGAATTCTACAGTTTTTCATGCACGCAAATTCCGCGCATAAAAGGAAGAAACATTTTTGCGACCAGTCATTGCCCCTACATACTATCATACTAAAACTGACCCTATTCGGATGACACACTCTTATTTACGGATACGCCGGAAATTGGTCTCTTGTATTGTGTTCAATAGATAAAATTTGCATACCGGAATAAAATAATTGTTTATAGCAATTTAACTTGAATATCAAATAGTATATGAATTTTAATCTTTATGCATAGTATAAAAAGGTTAATTTTGAAACTGTATTTTATTTAACGATGGCATACTTTAAGCGCTATTTATCTCCAAATACGTGGTAAAGTGTATTTTTTATTTTGATTTTCATTACAATGGGTATCAGAGAGTATTTAGTGATATTTTTTAAAAAATGTATTCATGCACTATACAAAACATTAAAAAACACTATATTGTCATTGCAAAATTGAAAACAACGTTTTTAACAGTTAAACTTAAGCTTATACTTATCTAGTCCTTGATCACTATTATTGTAGGCATGCATCTAGACATTAGTTTTAATTAAATACTAGATGTAAACAATTTAGATATGTGTTTCGCATTTCTTGCTGTTGGGGAGGTAATAACAAATATCTGTGCGGTAACGTGTTTTTTCTGATATTGCATAAACATACATCAAACTTAAATACTGGGAAGTTTCATAATTTTTTTAAAAAATGACAAAAACTATAGAAATTATCTTTAAAGTGACATTTAAACAAAGTCTATCTGACAGTCTGGCTACAAAAGTATTGATTTTTTTTATTTCCACTTTCATTGAATGGATATTTGATAAAGACAACTCTTTCTGTCACACATGTTCAATTTTGTAATTTAATACATTGAACAAAGAAATTAAAATTATATATTGTAAACATGTACATGTATTATTAATATTGGACATTATTTTTTATGTTGGATCTTGTCTAATTTGTAATTATGCTTAAACTATGGGTTTATGTATGTTTGGGATGAACCAACTAATGGTATTAATAAAAAAAATATTTCAATATTTCGCCAAAGAGTAGTAGATTGTTTTATTCAAAACTGGAATGCAGATCTTATTTCAAATAAAGTTCTCAACGTTTTATACAGAATTGTAAAATTAACTTTTGGTTATGAAAATTATCTTGATTTATTGTGTACGAAACATGTTAAATAAATTACGGCTGTCTTCTCATTCACTTAGAATCGAAACTGGTAGATATTCCAGGGACAGATTAGATAGAAACGAACGTAAATGCCAAATTTGTAACAGTAACGATATCGAAGACGAGTTTCATTTTATTTTATTGTGTTCTAGGTACAATGATATTAAAAATAAGTTTATAAAAAAATATTTTATTAGAAGACCAAGTATGATCAAATATGTAACATTGCTACAATCTTCAAACAAAATTGAACTTTCTAAACTTAGCAAATACATATCGGAAGCTTTAAAAATTAGACACTCCATTCCAAACGTTATTTTAAATTAATGAATTAATAGTAAAATCTCACGAAAGCTATGTCAAATGTTATGTATGTGTTGTTAATAAATAAGCTGAATTAATTTATTATAATTGGTTGGGTAAAATACTAAGATTATATGGGTAAATCATATGTTTTTTGTTATTTAATATATTTTGTTTAACAGAAATGTCTATATTGTTTTGCCATTCAGGTCTATATTTGACAATTTCTGGTGTCATGCAGCAGCCTTCATTTTTTTACCATTTAATTCTATATTTGATAATTTCCAATTACTTGCAGCAACCGGCAATGTTTTGCCATTCAGTTCTATATTTGATAATTTCCGGTTCCCTGCAGAAACCTTCAATATTTTGCCATTTAATTCTATATTTGATAATTTCCTATTACTTGCAGCAGCCGGCAATGTTTTGCCATTCAGTTACACATTTGATAATTTCCGGTTCCCTTCAGCAACCTTCAATATTTTGCCATTTAATTCTATATTTGATAATTTCCTATTACTTGCAGCAGCCGGCAATGTTTTGCCATTCAGTTCTATATTTGCTAATTTCCGGTTCCCTGCAGCAACCTTCAATAGTTTGCCATTTAATTCTATATTTGATAATTACCTATTACTTGCAGCAGCCGGCAATATTTTGCCATTCAGTTCTATATTTGATAATTTCCGGTCCCCTACAGCAACTTTCAATATTTTGCCATTTAATTCTATATCTGATAATTTCCGGTTCCCTGCAGCAACCTTCAATATTTTGTCATTTAGTTTTATATCTGATAATTTCCGGTTCCCTGCAGCAACCTTCAATATTTTGTCATTTAGTTCTATATCTGATAATTTCCGGTTCCCTGCAACAAACTTCAATTTTTTACTATTTAGTTATATATCTGATAATTTCTGGTTCCCTGCAGCAACTTTCATTTTTTTTTGCCATTTAGTTCTATATCTGATAATTTCCGGTTCCATGCAGCAACCTTCAATTTTTTACTATTTAGTTATATATCTGATAATTTCTGGTTCCCTGCAGCAACCTTCAATTTTTTTTGCCATTCAGTTCTATATTTGATAATTTCTGTTTCCCTGCAGCAGCTTCAGATTTGTACTATTCAATTCTATATTTGATAATTGATGTTCTCTTCAGCAGCCTTCATTTTGTTAAAGGTCCGATTAGCTCAGTCGGTTACGCATCTGACTATTAATCCAGGGGTCGTGAGTTCGAATCCCCCGCCCGGCAATAGTATTCGTGATGATTGATATACGACATTGTGTCTCATTATCATTCGTCTCTCACCACTGATTCAAGTGGGAAAGTTATCAGTTACTTGCGGAGATGGGGTGTGTTCGAGTACTGGTTTATCCCAGGAAACAGTGGTTAGATTAACTGATCGTCTGTTAGCCCTCAATGGCATAAAAATGACGCTAAATATTCAATCAATCAATCAATCAATCAATCAATCAATCAATCAATCACTTTGTTAACATTGAGTTTTATATCTGATAATTTCTGGTTACGTGAAGCAACATTCAATATTTTGCCATTCAGTTATATATCTGATCATTTCTGGTTCCCTGAAGCAAACTTCAATGTTTTGCCATTCAGTAATATATCTGATAATTTCTGGTTCCGTGAAGCAACATTCAATGTTTTGCCATTCAGTTATATATCTGATCATTTCTGATTCCCTGAAGCAACCTTCAATGTTTTGCCATTCAGTTATATATCTGATCATTTCTGGTTCCCTGATGCAACCTACCTTCAATGTTTTGCCATTCAGTTATATATCTGATAATTTCTGGTTCCCTGCAGCAACCTTCAATATTTTTGCCATTCAGTTATATATCTGATAATTTCTGGTTCCCTGAAGCAACCTTCAATATTTTGCCATTCAGCTATATATCTGATAATTACTGGTTCCCTGCAGCAGCCTTCATTTTTTGCCATTTAGTTCTATATTTGATAATTTCTGGATCCCTGCAGCAACCTCCATTTTTTTTTGCCATTTAATTCTATATATAGGTTCCCTCAAGCAACCTTCAATATTTTGCCATTCAATTCTTTATTTGATAATTTCTGGTTCCCTGCAGCAGCCTTCAATTTTTTTCCATTAAGTTCTTTATCTGATAATGTTTTGATACTCCCACTGCAACTATATATGGTTATGCCGGCTTTAGTTAAGCAATGGAAATGTTTAAGTAGCCACTGGAGTCGCAATGTCCATACGAACATAAGCGGATATTTGCATGAACACATAACATAGCAAAGCAAACGCAGTTTGTAAAAACTGTTGTTTTTTCATAGCTAAAACTATTTTAAATTGTATAAAATTGCACACATATAATGATATTAATAACAATATATGTAAAAGTAAGTTTGTTCATAGTGTATTTGAAAAAACATGTTAATTATACATAAAGCTAAATGGAAAGTTAACATAAACTAAACTATAAGTATAACTGGTGCTTGGCGTAATAAGTTAAAAATTTAGATTTTTGAAATCTGAATTTAGTGTAGAAACGTACTGTAAGATTATTTTACCTATATATATATATATATATATATATATATAAAATCATATATCAGATTTTTTCAAAATATAGATGTGGAGTTGCTCTGCTTAGAATCGAAACTGGTTGTTATAGAAATATTAAAGAGAGTTTGTAAAACAGGTGTTTCATGTCATTTTCAATTGTAATTTGTACGATGATATCAGGCAATATTTAAAGCTTAGAGCAACTACATGTACCATACATACGCTTTTCAATGATTTAAATGTCTGTGATAAAATAACGTTTTTTTCTAACAATGATATGATAAGATTATGTTTTAAAATACAAATTCGTATTTTTTTGTATATACATAATGCTAATTTAATTTCTTTCGTTATATATGTGTGAATTTTAAACCACCGTATTAATAAACATTAAGTGGCCTTAGGTTCTCATTAACAGGAAAATACAGCGGCTCTTCGGTGACCTGCTCATCACTTTTCCTTGTAATTTCTTTTTAAAATGACATATTTGTTATTATATACTGGAGGTCAATGAAAACGCATCATTAAAAATATTTATTATATTCTAGACTGCTCTACTTTTTTATGTCAAAACTGAAATAAGACAATGTTCAGAGACATACAACAAACGTTTCATGAAAGAGCAAATGGATTCTATTGCATTTCACCTGAATTTAATACCTAAATGGATGAGGGTGAAAATGAAAGTTCACATAACTCAGTAACGAGTGTGGCTGCCGTCATACTGCGGATGAGAAGCTGAATCCTGTATTGTGGGAACAGTGCCTGCACTAACTGCATTAGTGTTTATGATGTGCTATCCGTTGTAAATTCGCCGACCGAGCTAGTCCCATAAATAGGCCTCTGGTCTGGCGAAAACGCTGGTCAGGGCAGAACTTGAACGTTGTTTTGACCCAGGTATTGGGACGTTATTCTGGCTGAATGTGACCTAGCAGTGTCTTGCTGAAACAACGCGACGCCATGGTGATCTCGAAGAAAGGGCACAATGCATGGTTCCAAGATTTCGTCAACGTATCGTCGAGCCGTTAGACTGTCTGCAACCACTATCAGGGGTGTTTTGTGGTGCTATGATATTCCGGCCCACGCCATTAAACTACCACCTCCCAACCGTGCTGCTGTCTGACGCAGCAATCTGCGTAACGCTCACCTTGGCGACGCCACACCTTCCGCCTCCCATTCAGCATATATATACAAAACCTGGACTTATCAGTGAAAAGAACACATTTCCACTGATTTTGCGTTCATCGTGGATGCTGACGACAGCACAACTCACGGTTACGTCGCCTCTCTGGTATAAAACGTTACCTCTATATGGATCATGGGCTGAAATTCCGGCATCTTACAGGCGTCGACGCATGGAGGAGCGATTAATGCGTTGCTGGTTATATCCCCTATCTTCCTAGGCAGCCCATGGACGATCAGCAACACGGTGCCGTCTAACAGCACAATAGTGGAGTGAGAATAATACATAATACGTTATACGTAAAAGCGTGATATGACAATCCCCGGCTACCATAACGACGGCTTCATGGCGTTGGGCGTCATTTAAACGTCCCATTACGTAAATGACTCTTTTGTGAGCGTTTTGATAATCTAAAGCTTAGTTATGAAATGATACCTCTTGTACATTTATCTGGTTCATAATAAACATGAGTGTCAGCAAAATAACTATTTGCACCTTTTTGGTCATGGGCATCGTCTGACCTTCAAAAATCACGCCATGTCATTGAAAAGCGAACATTAAGTTTGTATTTTGAAAACAAATAACGAAATAGATAACTGAAAATAATAACCAATCATTATGGTGCGTTTTCATTGAACACAAGTATATACACGGAATTTTGCATATGACTAGTCGTTACGATATGTCATCACTGACACTTATTTCGCAATTCATTCTTACCATCTAATTGGATATGTCCTTTAAAACAACACAGAAATATCAAATTCCATTATAACATACAATTTTGTCAACAGGCTCCGTGATAATTGATAAACGGCATTGTGTCTCATTGTCATTCGTCTCTTACCGCTGATTCAAGTGTGAAAGTTATCAGTTACTTGCGGATATGGGGTGTGCTCGAATACTGGTTAAACTTTCAGAATCCCAGGAAACAGTGATTAGGTTAACTGATCGTCTGTTAGCCCTCGATGGCATAAAAATGACGCTCAATATTCAATCAATCAATCAATCAATCAATCAATCAATATAACATTTGTCACAGTGTTGATTATATTCCGGCTACCGGTGTTGCGCAATTAATGTAGTTAAAGCTAGGTAATCTGGTTATCATAACAGTTTTATATGATATCGGGGTCTTTGTATATATACACATAAAATCCCTCATTGTATTTAATATTCGATAAAATGTTGAAATTATTTAAGTTCATTTTGAAATTATTACACTATATATAGCAATACCAGGTTAGGCTGAGTTACTTAACTTTTGACAATTAATTGTAAAGTCTAGGTCATAAAACTGCCCATTTGCTTTCGAGTTTAAGGAGAGTCTACAAAAATTGAGTCGAGTATTCTTGTCCAAATTGTCAACATATGTACATATAATCCATGTTAATAATATATAATATATTCTATATTAATATAATGTAAATGAACAAATGTGTATCACGTGAGAATGTGAATATATGTGATATTCGTTTACTGTCATTTAATGAAAAACTATCGTATTGTAATTTGAATTGTATAACTATTAATGAAACGCCATAGGCTGTTCATCCTAGAACAAATAGTTTAATTTTACTTGGAAGTAATATATTGATAATAATTATTTTAAAAAAAAAGAGCGATTATAATATTATATTGAAAAAAAAGATTAATTGTTTCAATTTATATTTTTATACACTGGTATATTCTCATTTAAATTATATATCTGTATAATTGAAGCTTAACTGCATTTTCTCAATCATAAAACATAAAACAACAAAAACAATTCAGTAATTTAAGTAAACATGTTGAATTATTATTAATACTCAAAATTTAGACTTGTGTGTGAATGTCGTGATGAACAACTCTCATATATGTGTGTGTTTTTTTTGTTTTTTTTTGTTGTTTTTTAAATATTATACTGTTCTCCTCTGTCACCATGTATATATATTTGTATCCTAACGGGCTTAAAAGCTCATAGGAATTTTGAAAAATAAAAGATATAAACACGAGACAATAAAACTATTTTATAAAACAGTTTTATACATCATTGTACATATGATGATACGTCAATAAACTGTATCTGCAAACATGAAGTTGTTATTATTTATTTTTTAATAAACATTGATAGTTGATACAATGACTGGGTTTATTCTGAATGTAAAAATCATTAAATATTTTGCAGTAAAATACTTTACTGTGATACACTTTCTGATACTGAAATACAATTCAATAGTAAAACAATATCCGTTACCGTTATACTATTTAATGATTAAACAATATCCAACACCAGGATGCTATATAATTATGGTACAATATCCAATAACGGTATACTATATAAGTATGGTACAATATCCAATAACGGTAAACTATATAATTATGGTACAATATCATTATGACGGTACAATATCCAACAACGGTAAACTATTTATTTATAGTACAATATCATATAACGGTAAAGTATATCATTATGACGGTACAATATCCAACAACGGTATACAATATAATAATGGTACATCAAATAACGGTATACTAAATAATTATGGTACAATATCCAATAACGGTACACTATATAATTATGAAATTACAATATCCAATAACGGTATACTATATAATTATCACAGTACAAGATCCAATAACGGTACACCATATAATTATAGTAAAATATCCGATACAGCTATACAATAATAATAATAGTACAATATCCGATACCACTCTACAATATAATATCAGTACAATATCCAATAATGGTGCATATTATAATTATAAACCAATATCCGATACCGCTATACAATATAATAATAGTACAATATCCGATACCGCTTTACTACATAATAACAGAAAAATATCCAATAACGATATACAACACAATTATGACGGTACAATATCCATTAACGGTATATCATAAATTTATGATACAATATCCAATAACGGTATACTATATAATTATGGAACAATATCCAATAACGGTACACTATTTGATTATAAGAGTACATTATCCAATAACGGTATACTATATAATTATGACAGCACAATATTCAATAACGTAATACTTCATAATTACGGTACAATATCCAATACCGGTATAATATATAATTATAGTACAATATAAAAAAACGGTAAACTATATAATTATGAAATTACAATATCCAATAACGGTACACTATATCACTATGAAATTACAATATCCAATAACTGTATACTATATAATTATCACAGTACAATATCCAATACCGGTATACTATATGATTATTGTACAATATCCAATAATGGTATACTATATAATTATGGTACAATATCCGATACCGGTATATCATATAATCATAGTACAATATCCAATACTTGAATACTATATAATTTTGGCACAATATCCAATACCGGTATACTATATAATTATGGTACAATATCCGATACCGTTATACAATATAATTATAGTTAAACATCCGAAACAAGTATCCTATGTAATATAGTACACTATCCGTTATTGCTATACTATATAATTATAGTACAATATCCGATAACGGTATGCTATATAAAAAATAAAAGTACAATATCCGATACCGGTTAACAATATAATTATAGTACAATATCAGATACCGGTATACAATATAATCATAGTACAACATCAGATACTGGTATATTATATAATCATATTACAATATCCTTTACCAGTAAACTATATAATTATAGTACAATATCCGATACTGGTATACTATATAATTCTAGTACAATATCTGATATCAGTATACATTATTTTAATAGTACAATATCCGATACTGCTATACTATATAATCATAGTACAATATCCGATACCAGTAAACAATATATTAATAGTACAATATCTTTTACCGCTGTACAATATGATTAAAGTACAATCATCCGATACCAGTATAAAATATAATTATGGTACAATATCCAATAACGGTATACTATATAATTATAGTACAATATCCGATACTAGTATACTATATAATTATAGTACAATATCGATACTGGTATACTGTATAATCAAAGTACAATATCCGATATCGGTTAATGTATAATTATAGTACAATATTTGATACCGGTATACTATATTATCATAGTACAATATCCGATACCGGTATACTATATAATTATGTTACAATATCCGATACCGGTATACAATATTATTATGGTACAATATCCGATACCGGTATACTATATAATTAAAGTACACTATCCAATAAGGGTATACTATATAATTATGTTACAATATCCGATACCGGTATACAATATAATTATGGTACAATATCCGATACCGGTATACTATATAATTATAGTACAATATCCGATACCGGTATACTATATAATTATAGTACAATATTCGATACCGGTTTACTATATAATCACAGTTCAATATCAGATACCAGTTTACTATATAATTATAGTACAATATCCGATACCGGTATACTATATAATTATAGTACAATATTCGATACCGGTTTACTATATAATCACAGTTCAATATCAGATACCGGCTAATGTATAATTGTGATACAATATCCGATACCGGTAAACTATATAATCATAGTACAATATCCGATACCGGTATACTATATAATTATGGTACAATATCCAATAATGGTATACAATACAATTATAGTACAATATCCCATTACGGTATACAATATAATTATAGTACAATATCTTATAACGGTATACTATATAATTATGGTACAATATCCGATGACGGTATATAATATAATCATAGTACAATATCCAATACCGGTATACTATATAATTATGGCACAATATCCAATACCGGTATGCTATATAATCATGGTACATTATCCGATACCAGTTTACTATATAATTATGGTACAATATCTGATACAGGTATACTTTATCATCATAGTACAATATCTGATACCGGTAAACATTATATTAATAGCACAATATCCGATACTGGTATACTATATAATCATAGTACAATATCTGATACCGGTAAACAATTTAATTATAGTACAATATCCAATAACAGTATACTATATAATAATGGTACAATATCTGATACCGGTACTCAAAATAATTATGGTACAATATCCGATACCGGTATACTATATGATTATAGTACAATATCCGATACCGGTATATAATTATAGTACAATATCCAATAACGGTATATAATATAATTATGGCACAATATCCGATACCAGTATACTATATAATTATAGCTCAATATCCAATACCGGTTAATGTATAAGTAAAAAATAAGTATAGTAGGAAATCCGATAGTGGTATACAACGATTATATAATTATGGTACACTATGCGTTACTGGTATATTATTTTATACAATATACGATACTGGTGTACTACTGAAATACAATAGACGATATTGGTGTACTATTTAAATATAATATACATTACTGGTATACTACTGAAATACAATATACGATACTGGTATGCTACTGAAAAACAGTATACAATACTGGTGTACTAAAAAAATACGATACCCGATACTGGTGTACTACTGAAATACAAAATCCGATACTAGTATGCTACAGGAATACAATATACGATACTGGTGTACTACTGAAATACAATATACAATACTGGTATGCCATGAAATACAAAATCCGATACTGGTGTTCTACTGAAATACAATATCCGATACTGGTATGCTACTGGAATACAGTATACAATACTGGTGTTCTACTGAAATACAATACACGATACTGGTGTACTACTGTAATACAAAATACAATACTGGTGTGCTACTGAAATACAATAGAGCATACTGGTGTACTATTGAAATATAATTTACATTACTAGTGTACTACTGAAATACAATATAACATACTCGGTACTACTGAAACAGTATATGATACTGGTGTACCAAAGTAATACGATATCTGATACTGGTGTACTACTGATATACAGTATCCGATACTGGTATGCTACTGGAATACAATATACGATACTGGTGTACTACTGATATAAAATATACAATACTGGTGTGTTTCTGAAATACAATAGACGATACTGGTGTACTATTGAAATACAATATACATTACTGGTATACTACTGAAATACAATATATGATACTGGTGTACTAAAGAAATACGATATCCGATACTGGTGTACTACTGAAATACAATATCCGATACTGGTATGCTACTGAAATACAATATACGATATTGGTGTACTACTGAAATACAATAGACAATACTGGTATGCTACTGGATTACAAAATACGAATTAGCTGTTCAACTTTTTAAATCATATCTCTCGAATAGAAAACAATTAATTAGAGTGAAAAATCTAAAATCAGATATGCTTCTGTTAAAATCTGGCGTACCACAAGGGTATATCTTAGGACCGCTCCTTTTTTCTTTTATATATGAATGACATCGCTTTATTTCTAAAACTTGAAGTACTGATCTCTGTGCTGATTTTGAATTATGAAATGAGGGTAGTGAAAAATACTTTTATCGGTAAGTAAGTTTGTGTTTATTTACTTCAGGAGTGAAAGCATAATTTTGAGTTTGATCTGGTGATGAAAAACAGGCTAGTTTAATGTCTGAAGCTTGAACTAGACTATGGAATGTTTTTCAAAATTGTACTTTCCATTCTTGTTTACTTTACAATATATTTTCAAACTATTTCTGATGAAAGAATATTTATGATATTTTTTTTATATTAAAAAACGGGAGTATACATGTATCTAGCTTCCAATTTAATGTCATTATTTGAACAGCAACTTTGTCCACAATCATTTTGAGTAAGCACAGTCATGCACATTTTCATGGCTACCTAGGCTACAGTAAGCATTAATTGCATGAAACATAATGACCTACAAGCAAAGCAACATCATTGCGCCAATGAAATGCAAACTGGTACTTTTTAGCACTACCCAACTTCAACAGTTACTTAATGAACAGTCCACTTTGTACATGTGGATTAATAGAAAACACAAGTCATTACCTCTTCATCTGTTCTTTGTATACCGAGCAGAGACGCATTATGTTACATAAACTACAAGAATTAAACATACAACCAACATTACCGTAAATACACTTTTGTTTGGAGATCCCATAATTATTATCCATTGAAATCAATACAAGCTTATTTGTAACAGTTCAAGACTATATAATTTTATATATTCATTAAAAATGTACTTCATTTCTCTTATTGGTGGATTCGGCGCAATCTTTTTTTAATAATACCAGTTGGTTTTTTTGACGTTTAAAATGAATGTTGTCATTTGATATACTTATGATGCCATAGCGCTAAAGAGTACACAATGTTGTGTGACGTTACGTCAGAGTGACGTTTTCTTTAATAACAACTATAATTATGCGCTTCACATTTTACTCAGCACAGTTTGAATTTTACCGGCGTATTTCACTGAAAAAAGGGTATTTTTCTTATAAATTTCACAATTTGCTTTATATTTTTGTGAAGTATATGCGCGCCTTAAGGCGCACATCATAATTTGTGAATGTTTTCACAATTTTATTAATTTTTATTGTGATATTTCCACACTTCCACATTTTTATCATCATAATCGTTTGACATTTTAACATTATCATCATTTATATTTTCACTTTCATCCCCTGAAGAAGGAATAATATATATTCCAAAAGCGCACGTTTTTTTTAAAAATAATTTTAAAGAATTCAGTATTGTTTGGGTGTATAAATTAATTTTTAATTATCAATTTATTATCTCTCCCATATATATATAATTGTAATACTGTCACACATTTAATAGATTGATTTTGGGAGACAGATTCACAAAAGCTGTAAGCTTTCTTCTGAATCCCTTTCATAACTGTATACGCCGGGCCCGTAGCTCAGTCGGTTACATGTCTGACTATCAATCCAGGGGTCATGAGTTTGAATCCCCCGCCCAGCAACAGATTCTGTGATGATTGATATACGACATTGTATCTAATTATCATTCGTCTCTCACCACTGATTCAAGTGGGAAAGTTATCAGTTACTTACGGAGACGGGGTGTGCTCGAGTGCTGGTTAATTCCAGGAAACAGTGGTTAGGTTAACTGATCGTCTGTTAGCCCTCGATGGCATTAAAATGATGCTAAATATTCAATCAATGAATCAATCATAATTGTATACACATGTGTTAACTAATATGTGATATTTTCAATGTAATTGTATACTATTTGTGAATAAAATATGTAACTAACAGTTACTGATTTTCATAGAGAAATGAAGTGCAGTTTCTATATAGTTCATACAGACTGAATGATTGTATGCAAGTTTATATATATATTCTTTATTTCTATTGAATCTACATCTCACTGAATGGAAATTATATCGGGTTTTGAAGATTTTCGAAACATAACTTAAAATTTGCTTAAATGTTAAATATGTATAAATAAGCCACACTTCAAACAAAAGTCTACTTCATTGCACACTAAAAAGCCTTTATATGAAAAATTAATGGAAGCCTATCAGTTTGTCAAAGGTCAGACTTGAACTGACATCTCACTCCTAGAAGGAGTTTGTACTTTCTTGTACTACAAAGACTTTTTACCTGATAGACTTCCTGTGTCAAGCTAAAAAATATTACCTCTTTTTTGTATATATATAAAAAAAACATATTTATTATTGATACACACTGAGAAGTTACAGAACAAATGTTTTTAAACCACTCTTTAATTAATATAAACACAAACAAACAGTTACACTGTCAAAGAGTAAACATATGTTGAGACTGCAGCTAAGCCTTTAAGACTAATGCATAATATATACATTAGGCCACACTTAAAAATATCTCTGTTTCCCCTTGCCCGACCCTAGATTTTAGAACTGGGTAGGTAGGTAGGCCTTTTTTTTTTTTTTTTGAAATCCATAAGACATACATGATTGATAAACAGAGAAAACTCAACATTTTATTAACGGATATGGCTATTCCAATACAACAACATAATTTATATTAAATGTTTTAAATGTGCTCAATGCATTGCTCGTAAAAGTGTAGGATTGAAAACTAAGAAAACTGTAAAAATGAATAGTATTTGTATAACACTTATATATAATTAACTGAACTGTGTTTATTTTAATTGACAAAATGAAACTATATACAGAATAACTAGTATTAGTAAATTGGACAGCAGTTACTTAAACTGTTGGCATTTAAAAATGCCTACAAAGCTATATAAAAATGAAACTGTATATAAAATAATAAGTATTAATCTGTTGGCATTATTTAATATAGTTTAGGCCTAAAAAAATAAACGATGTGTTTAAGGTTTCATGCTGAAAAAAAATTGGGTCGGTAGGTAGGACTATTTTTTTTTTTTGGCTGATTTTTTTAGATGCAAAATGAAAGGGTCGGTGTTTTTTGATTATTTTTTTCTTCATTTTCTCTCGCAGTTACTCAATTTTGAATGCGAAGTAATGACATCTTTTTCAAAAGCATTTGGTGACAACATAATTATTGTATACTTTTGTAGTTTTTCTGCTTTTGTAGTTTCAATGTTTTCCTCTCCACTTTCAATATATTCTCATTTGTTCTGCACCATGTGCACCATATTGCAATAGGTTAGATTGGGTATTCAACAGAATCTGTTAAAAAAGTATTATTAAATATATAAAAGGAATTTAATTTTATATATTTAATATATCTGTGAAAATATTTCAAAACTACCAACCAATTTTGACACTTGGACATAATCCTGAATTTCAAAGTTTGTGCCAGAGTTTGTGTTCATTTCACATGTAAAAACGCTTCCTTTTTGGCCTTCCTCAGGTGTTGGGTGGAACAGAAAAAAGACCCGTTCCACAGTGAATGAATAGTTGATTGGCTGAATAACCTTTTTGCTGGCGGTATGTTCATATATGTGAACCTTTTTGGAAAGCAATGAGGGAAACCTTTTTTTTTTACACCTAGCATTCTAACTTCCTAATAAGTCTTAACAAGTGCTTATGTAGATAAATATCCGCTTTGATCCCGCGATTTTCCCGTCCAATAAAAAAACAAGGCAAATACCGGAAAATAGTCCGATGTTTAAACTGAGATTAGAAAGTTGCGCATGCGCGCCTCGATACCATATACAAAAAATGGCGAACGATTCGCGATGAATAGATTCCTTGGAGATTCAACAAGAATTTCCTCGTGTTATAACTTATTGCCGTGGAACATTCAATGTCTAGTTTGCAAATGATTTAATAATTATAATTGTGTTGAAATGTAGTAAGAATAAATACTGTAACCATTTCAGAAACGAATTTGTGTCATTTCTTTTTCACAGTTTTTCAGATTGTTTACTTTTGGTCTTCAGACACAGTTGTGCTTCGAATTTCAAGTCGCACTTTTCTAAAAGTTTCGTCTTTAGTATACAGTTTTATATATTGGTGTTCGCCCGATACTTGGAGCACCTGAACCATCCCTAACACGACAGTCGGCGAAATTTTTTTAATTTTTTTTTTTTGAAAAAAAAAATATACGGTTGGGACCTTTTACTATGGGTCGGTCGGGAAACCGTAAACACAACATTTATTTTTTTAGGCCTTATTGGCATTTTTAATTGCAACAGTTTAATTAACTGTAGTCAAATAATCTAGTATTAGCCATTTTATATAATTATACAGTTTCTGAACATTGTTTATCAAAATAAACTAGCAAAAGAAGTACTAACTTGCCCTGATCAAAGATTCACTTGCCCAGATTTTTATTACCAATACACTTTGCGGTATAATATAAAATAATTAAACATAAATAGACTTAAATGTATTAATTTTTATGTAAGGTTAGCTCCCCATAACATTATGCATGTGTAAATCACAAGTTTTAGAATTTGAACAAAACCGGTAGAAGTGAAAGAATTTCAGGGAGAACTGACTGTCTCTATAAGTATGACTGACTTATTATGTTGTATTTAGTCTTTGTTCTTTATTGACTATCATTTCTGTTCTGTCACTCTGTGGCAGTGTGGGAGCAGGTGTTAATTCAAATCATTATTTTAAATATATTTCTCTTTTCCTATGATTACTATATGTCATAACATACAACAATGGCAATGTCAAGCCTACAAAGCTATTCAATTCATCCAAGAGAATTTGGCAGTCTATGATCTAGAAAAGTGCAACTAGTAAACTATATTTCAAATATTAAAAAAACAATTTGAATTTATCTTAATTGTTGTTTTCAATACCATATTTAAATCATGACTGCCAAAGAAAATTATACACTTAAAAC
Organism: Panopea generosa; assembly: GCA_029582155.1. NCBI lineage: Eukaryota > Metazoa > Mollusca > Bivalvia > Adapedonta > Hiatellidae > Panopea > Panopea generosa. Next base: position 64,279,642 of record CM055895.1, on the reverse strand, counting down.
CACATAACCAAGAAGCAATAAATGTATTACTATAATACCCCTACCACATTTTTCTTTACCATATACTCCATTTAAATATCTACGTTCACGTTTTCACAACATGGGTCTCTGGAAAAAATTTTCAAAAGCACTCGTCTGTTGGACAAGTGGTCTGCTAAAAAGTACTCATCCGGATGGAAAACTCACTTGTCCAAAAAAGTTATAGTAAAATAGTGTCTATTTTGGAAGCACATTGTGATAACCTTATCTTCCCTTAAAGAGTTTTATTACTTCATTTACAGTAAGTACACCACTAGCTTAACCGTTATGATCATGCAATGGACATTAAGTTTGTTGATGTTTATATATTGCTTTTGTTCCAAATACAAACAGCTTGGGGTAAACATAAAAAGTTAATGCATTCAAGGCTCCGTAACATGTTAAACGCAAAAAGAACGTTAATATTCCGGAGACCGAAAAATATTCCAAAGACCGAAAAGTCCGTTTTTTAAACCGGTATAAAAAAGCTGCGCATGCGTGTCTCGATACCTTATAAAAAATTATGCCGAATGGTTTCTTATGAAAATGTTCTTGGGACTCGACAAGAAATTGCATGATAAAGTTATCGTTGATGATCGTTAAATTTCAAATTTACAGATTATATTTACAGCCATGAAATATAGAAAGAATAAATACCGTAATGACTTTGGATCATTACTTTTTTTACAGTTTTCAGATTGTTTATTTTTTTATCTCTGCCAAAAGGTTTACTCGTCCGACAGATTAGTTACTGGTAAAAATCACTCGTTCGCAGACAAAAATCAGTCGTCAGGATAAGTGCTTTTGCTGGCCCCTGGTCACAGAAGAAAATTTACATACATACAGTTCCAATTATTGTAAATGTACGAAATATTTATAAAAATACCAGAATACTTGACGCTGTATGTACTGTGGTCGGAGATATCCGACCAATCAAAGCGGTTATTCAAAATATATCAATTTATGTTCAAAGCTATCATCCAATCATATTAGAGGAATAAAAATAGATAGTTGAATATGCATGAGAGGTTTTCCAAGTCGCATTATCGGGCATGCGGTAAACACCGCGGGGGTCAATTGTTTCTACTGATTAGTTACAGTCTATAAGCAACAGTTTCACATGTGTTGTATAGAATAGAGATATTTACAGACCTGTGTCTTGTGAAAATTGCTTGTCCAATTTTTAAGACAAGCCCAGAACGGTCAAAAATATAAAAAAATCAGAAATTTTCCCCAATAAATTTGTTTCAGTTGGTGCTTTTTTCGTGGGTCGGTCGCGCAAGGGGAAACAAACACTATTTTTATATAGGCCTTAATCTGCATCAGTATGGTTTATTGAGGATGGCCACCATCATAACCCAATTATGGGGTGAATAAACAAAGATAACAAAAATATACAATTCTTTGAGTGATCAAAATAAAAAAATATCAAATGCATCTGTTTACTAAATGAGTCCTACTCTGTTTGAAATGAACACAGATATATTACAATTTTCAAAAATATCAGTAAGTTTTTTACATCATAATATCAATTCAGCAATAAAGACGTCTCTTGGGTTCTTCAGATAGTGAGGCAGCGTTGACCGATTTCCTTATTGTTACTTGAAAGATCCCGTACTACCTAATGCCATGCTAGGTGACAGATGTTTGCAATGTCAGAAAATAAAAGTTAAAAGCAGCCCATCATTACCTCCCATGTACAATAAAAAAAATACTAGTATCGAATATACATGTAATCGGCATGCAAAAGGAAAACTACTCTTTACTGTATATTGACTTGAGTTATGTTCGATTCTCATATAGCTTTAAATCAACAATATAAATAATCAATACATAGCATTATAAATGATGTTGCGTGACTTAGATTTAATCAATCTAAAAATTACAACACAGAAACACAACAAACATAACGGTCGGATGACCTAATTAACCGTTAAATATGTTCATCAATACACTGCTTCCATAAGATGACAGATTGGCGTGTTTTTCTATAAACAACAAATGTAGCCCTGAACCTCATTTCGTTATTTTACTATCAAAATTAAAAGAGGACAATTTCTAGTGAATAAAATTTCACTAACAATCACTATTTACTCAAATAACGAGTCGTTATATCGAAAACATGTCAATATTTCACCCCATTAATGGTTACATGAATGGTGTTAGAGATTGTATCACCCCCACCAGATGACATGACTATGCACATAGTAGTAAATGTGTAAAACATTTTTTTATCAATGAAAATTGCTTCGTTTTTTAAGAGCACAGCGAGATAAGTATTCTTCCGAATTTCCATGGAAATTGTATGCTTCCTGTATCGTATTTTTGATCTTTTGTAAAGAAAAATATCCGCAATGAATAAAAAACTTTGAAACTTTTTTTGCACAATACGTTCTCTGCTACATTAAATGCGGTTGAAAGTTGTGAACTACTTTATCGGTCAGATGAATATGGTGGGATCTGCCATACATAGTTTGTATAACAGATTGCTAGGGCTGCACAACAGCTAAGGAAGTCAGAGCTTTGCTCGCCTTCCAAATATATATAATGACATGTGTCCCCTAGTTGAATCCTCGGGGCGGGGTCATTTTAAACCCTAGGGACACCATTTCAACAAATCTCACAAAACTATAGTTGGTCATCATTACTACATAAACATTTTGAAAATCTGTTGGGCCGTTCATGACGAGATTTTTTAAGTTTTGGACTATTTTTATTAACGGCAGCCATTTCGAATTTCAGATCGAAAAAAAAAATCTTCTGCATAGTCTCCTATGCACTAGACATATCCATGTGAAGTTTCCCCATACAGGACCCCTATCAATTTTAGCACCTAAATACTTATCTGCAATCAAACCCCTACACAAAGGGATAATCTATGCCAAATATGAACAAATCTGACATACCAGTTCTTTAGTAATTCCAGATTTTTACCCTTTTGTGGCCCCTCCTGACCCCTTAAGATAGAAGAACCCAGTCATTTTTTACAAATCAGAACCTCCTTCACCAAACAATGCTTCTGTGAAGATACAGGCAAAATCATTTCCATTATTATATACAATGTCCATATTCCCAAATACAAATCAACACTCTCACCAACAATGTCCATATTCCCAAATACAAAACAACACTCTCACCAACAATGCACATATTCCCAAATACAAAACAACACTCTCATCAACAATGTCCATATTCCCAAATACAAATAACTCTCACCAACAATGTCCATATTCCCTAATACAAAACAATACTCTCACCAAAAATTTCCATATTCCTTAATACAAAACAACACTCTCACCAACAATGCACATATTCCCAAATACAAAACAACCCTCTCACCAACAATGTCCATATTCCCAAATACAAACAACACTCTCACCAACAATGTCCATATTCCCAAATACAAAACAACGCTCTCACCAACAATATCCATATTGCCAAATACAAAACAACACTCTCACAGTCTATGTTCATATTGCCAAATATTAAATAAACCTCTCACCAACAATGTCCATATTGCCAAATACAAAACAACACTCTCACCAACAATGTCCATATTTCCAAATAAAAAACAACACTCACCAACAATGTCCATATTCCCAAATACAAAACAACACTCAGCAACAATGCACATATTGCCAAATACAAAACAACACTCTCGCCAACAATGTCCATATTCAAAAATACAAAACAACACTCACCAACAATGCACATATTGCCAAATACAAAACAACCATATCACCAACAATGACCATATTCCCAAATACAAAACAACACTCACAGTCTATGTTCATATTCCCAAATACCAAAGAACCCTCTCACCAACAATATCCATATTGCCAAATACAAAACAACACTCTCATCAACAATGTCCATATGCCCAAATACAAAACAACTCTTAACAATAATGCACATGTTCCCAAATCAAAACAATATGCACCAACAATACACATATTGCCAAATATAAAACAACACTCACCAACAAGGCACATATTCCCAAATACTGAACACCCCTCTGACATACAATGCACATATTTTCTACTTTACCAACGATACACACATTTCCAAACAAAAAATCAACAATCACAAGCTATACACACAGTCCCAAATAGGAAAAAACACTCATCAACAATTTGCATATTTCAAAATGAAAGACACTTTTAAACGGGGTTTAATGCCATGTTTAGGTAATATAGGAAGTTTTATTGGTGGAGGAAAACCTCAGAATGAATCCGAGCAGAACCATGTCCTGTAAGTAACTGGCCAGCTTTCTCACAGTTTTTTTGAGCGAGGGTGACTTGAACCTACAACCTTAGTGGTGATAGGTAAGTGGTCTTGAGACAGAGCCTCAGACCACTCAACCACAGAGAACCCTTCATAAACTATAGGGAAAATTCAACAACCAAACAGCTACGGCCAGCTATTTTCATGTTGTGAATATTTCCCAAAATTCTGGGAAAAAAGTTTAAAGACATTTTTACCTTAAGCATTAAGCAGAAGCATGGTGGCAATCAAAAGACTTGTAGGGGCAAAACCTGTCCTGAAAATAAAAACAAGAATAATGTCAATATTGTGGGACACATGACCCTGAAAATTAATATGAAAGAATTATCATGTATTATATTAAGTACTTTTTCTAATAATGTAATGTCCAAAAAATGTCCTGAAACAAGGCCTGTCCAGAGAACAGAGTACTTGCAGGACTATTCTAAAATAAGTACAAGAAATGTCACTGGTAAACTTGTCACATGCCCTCAACCCCAAGTGGTCTTTAAAAATAATAACATATATTAAAGGAAGAAATTGACCTTGACCTTTGTGTGAAATTGAACTTGACATCTGATGTACAGGTCTGAGTATTGCATGCAACACAACATGACAATCAGTGTGTCAAGTTATTTTACAATACCTTCATGTAACAGACCAAACTCTAACTCACAAACAGACTGATAAACTGGATCAAGTGTTTTTAAATCCATCCATGTATGACAAAGTTTAAGACCAGACATTAAATCTCAAACAGATTCAGAATTGTTGTGAAACAAACTTAAAATATGACCTGGATCTTTAAGGTATGGGGATGGGTCTTACAGACAGCACAAATACTATTGATTAATTGTACAACTGGTTGATCAAGACTCATTTATATAATGCACATTCTTGTACAGCTGGTTGATCAAAACTGATCTGTATTCTGTACATCCTTGTACGGCTTGTTGATCATGAGTAATTTGCAAAATGTACTTTTTTTTCTCTAAAATCACACATATTACTCAACACAAAAGACAAACATTTTCCAAAACACCTAACAAATGTTTTCAACAAAATATAACACACAATCTCACCAACATATATCTAACTGAACACAAGATTATCAGACAGTTTTCCCAACATCACAATATATTTGTCCAAACAAAAAACAACAAACACTCTCCCCAACATCACATATATCTCTCTCAATACAAAACACTGAAGCCTCTCAAAACAATACATAATATATCATTCCCAACACAAAGTAAAACACATCCAAAAAATATACACCAATTTGTCTCTAAACATAAAACACTCTCTCAATAATACAAAAAGCTTCCAGTGACTTTTTTCAAAAACCACACATATTACTCAACACAAAAGACAAACATTTTCTAAACACCACACTTAAGTTTTCAACAAAAAATTATACACACCCTCACCAACATATACCTAGCTCAACACAAGATCATCAGACATTTTCCCTAACATCACAATAAATTTCTCCCAACAAAAAATCAACAAACATGCTCCCTGACATCACATGTTTCTCTCTCAATACAAAACACTGAAGTCTCTCAAAAGCAATACATATATATCATTCCCAACAGAAAGTAAAACACATCCAAAAATATACATTTGTCTCTTAACATAAAACACTCTCTCCCACCTGGTTGAAAGTGTTCCAGAGATGATAAATCATGTCCGCTGCGTGATGACCTCCGATGTTCACTGATGTAAAAATCCAATCCGATCAAGTTCCTTCATCGCGGCAATTCTGGCTACTGCAACAACGAAACGCCAACAACAATCCTTGCGTCCAGAAATGGGTCCAGGGACTCGAATTGAAGAGGTGGAACCTGTCAGACGAAAATTATCAGCGAAAAACATTCCATACCGCTGGTCATCACACAGACCATATGGTATATCACCCAAGGCAAACTTGTCTCACAGATGTACATAATATGATATTGTAGCACTGGGGATGCAGAAATACCATTATCCACCAAAAAAACATGATACATGACTACAACAAAAGGATAGACAAATTGACACTCTCTATCACAGAAGTATGCTACGAGAGAACATCAGTGGAACAAAAAGATTGTTGCTCACTACCTCAGAACCATAATATGAAACTACAGTACTAATACAGAAGGATTGTCACACTGTACACTAGAAGTATAATTTGGAAGTTCAACACAAGGATAGTTATATTGCCTCTCTCTAACATGGAAATGTGATGCAAGAATGCAACACATGGACAATAACTTAATCTTTAACACAGAGTATTAATATGAAACGTAAGCATTGGGCCAGTTGCTATGTCTCCCATACTTCTGTCTTACAGTTTGATTAACCTACTGCCCTAGTGTTGTATTCTCACATCATATTTCTTTGTCAGAAAATGGCAATATTTCTGTCCAAATGTTGAGCTTTCAAATCATACTTCAAGTGTATAGTGCAAAAGTCCTTTTGTATCAGTGCTGTAGTTACACATTATGCTTCTGAAATAGTCAGTGACAATCTTCTTATTCCAATGGTGTAGTCTCGTGGTATGTTTCTGTGATAGAGAGTGTCAGTTTGTCTATCCTTTTGTTGCAGTCACACATCATATTTCTGTAGTAAATAATGTCATTTCTCTATCCCCAGTATTACAATATCACATCTTGTACATCAGTAAGACAAGTGTACCCCAGTTGATTCACCATATCTTCTGTGCGATAACCTTCAGGTTGGACCTTGTTGAAGAGATCACGACATCATGCAGTCTGCTGTATGATGACCATCAGTGTGGAAATTGTTCCATGAGATGATACATCATGTCTTCTGTTTTGAGATGATCATAAGGGTGCAAGTCTTCCAAAAAACTACACCGGGCCCGATAAGCTCAGTCGGTACGCATCTATCAATCGAGGGGCTGCGAGTTCCAATCCCCAGCTTGACAACAGTCTACGTGATGATTGATATACGACATTGTGTCTCATTATCATTCGTCTCTCACCACTGATTCAAGTGGAGAATATATCAGTTATTTGCGGAAATGGTGTGTGCTGGAGTACTAGTTAATCCCAGGAAACTGGTTAGGTTAACTGATCGTCTGTTAGCCCTTGATAGCATAAAATTGACGCTAAATTTTCAATCCAAAGAACTACAAACACTCTCGCAAACATTACATATATATTTCTTTCAATAATGATATATATTAATTCCCAATACAACAAAAAACTACAAACACTCGCACAAACATCAAATATATATCTAGCTCAATGCAAAATTATCAAACATATTTCCATACATCACAATAAGTTTCACCCAACAAAAATCAACAATTACTCTCACCAACATCACAATATCTAGCTCAACACAAAATTATTAAACATTTTCTCTAACATCAAAATAAATTTTCCCCAACAAAAGTCAACAAACACTCTCCCCAACATCACATCATTTGCTCAACACAAAATTATTAAACATTTTCCCTATCATCACAATAAATTTCTCCCAACAAAAATCAACAATAGCTTTCACCAACACCACAATATCTAGCTCAACACAAAATAATTAAACATTTTCTCTAACATCACAATAAATTTCTCCCAACAAAAGTCAACAAACATTCTCCCATACACCACAATATCTAGCTCAACACAAAATTATTAAACATTTTCCCTAACATCACAATATATTTCTCCCAATAAAAGTCAACAAACACTCTCCCCAACATCACATCATTTGCTCAACACAAAATTATTAAACATTTTCCCTATCATCACAATAAATTTATCCATACAAAAATCAAGAAACACACCCCCAAACATCACATACATCTCTCAATAACATTACAGATATATGTTATTCTCAACACAAAGCAAACAATACATGTACTTATCTCTCAACATCAAACACTCAACAATCCATATTGTTTCCAGTGATTTCTTCATGTACATCAAGAGCGATATGTATAATGTACATTCTTGTACATCAGGTTATTCAAGAGAGATTTGTATCCTGTACATCCTTGTACAGCTGTTTCAAGAGTGATTTGTAAAATGTACATCCTTGTACAACTGAGTTATCAAGAGTGATTTGTATTCAGTACATTCTTGTACAGCTGGTTGATCAAAACTGATCTGTATTCTGTACATCCTTGTACGGCTTGTTGATCATAAGTAATTTGCAAAATGTACATTTTTTTTCTAAAACCACACATATTACTCAACACAAAAGACAAACATTTTCCAAAATACCTAATAAATGTTTTCAACAAAATATTACACACAATCTCACCAACAGATATCTAACTCAACACAAGATTATCAGACAGTTTTCCCAACATCACAATATATTTGTCCAAACAAAAAACAACCAACACTCTCCCGGAAATCACATATATATATATCTCTCAATACGAAACACTGAAGCCTCTCAAAAACAATACATAATATATCATTACCAACACAAAGTTAAACGCATCCAAAACTATACATTTTTCTCTAAACATAAAACACTCTCTGAACAATACAAAGGCTTACAGTGGTTTTTTCATGTTGATCAAGAGTGATTTGTATATGTACATCCTTGTACAGCTGGTTGATTGAGAATTATTTGTATAATGTACATCCTTGTACGGCTGGTTGATCATGGAGTAATTTGCAAAATGTACATTTTTTTTCTAAAACCACACATTACTCAACACAAAAGACAAACATTTTCTAAACACCACACTAAAGTTTTCAACAAAAAATTATACACACCCTCACCAACATATATCTAGCTCAACACAAGATCATCAGACATTTTCCCCAACATCACAATAAATTTCTCCCAACAAAAAATCAACAAACATGCTCCCTGACATCACATGTTTCTCTCTCAATACAAAACACTGAAGCCTCTCAAAAGCAATACATATATATCATTCCAAACAGAAAGTAAAACACATCCAAAAATATACATTTGTCTCTTAACATAAAACACTCTCTCCCACCTGGTTGAAAGTGTTCCAGAGATGATAAATCATGTATGCTGCGTGATGACCTCCGATGTTCACTGATGTAAAAATCCAATCCGATCAAGTTCCTTCATCGCGGCAATTCTGACTACTGCAACAACGAAACGCCAACAACAATCCTTGCGTCCAGAAATGGGTCCAGGGACTCGAATTGAAGAGGTGGAACCTGTCAGACGAAAATTATCAGCGAAAAACATTCCATACCGCTGGTCATCACACAGACCATATGGTATATCACCCAAGGCAAACTTGTCTCACAGATGTACATAATATGATATTGTAGCACTGGGGATGCAGAAATACCATTATCCATCAAAAATACATGATACACTACTACAACAAAAGGATAGACAAATTGACACTCTCTATCACAGAAGTATGCTACGAGAGAACATCAGTGGAACAAAAAGATTGTTACTCACTACCTCAGAACCATAATATGAAACTACAGTACTAATACAGAAGGATTGTCACACTGTACACTAGAAGTATAATTTGGAAGTTCAACACAAGGATAGTTATATTGCCTCTCTCTAACATGGAAATGTGATGCAAGAATGCAACACATGGACAATAACTTAATCAATCTTTAACACAGAGTATTAATATGAAACGTAAGCATTGGGCCAGTTGCTATGTCTCCCATACTTCTGTCTTACAGTTTGATTAACCTACTGCCCTAGTGTTGTATTCTCACATCATATTTCTTTGTCAGAAAATGGCAATATTTCTGTCCAAATGTTGAGCTTTCAAATCATACTTCAAGTGTATAGTGCAAAAGTCCTTTTGTATCAGTGCTGTAGTTACACATTATGCTTCTGAAATAGTCAGTGACAATCTTCTTATTCCAATGGTGTAGTCTCGTGGTATGTTTCTGTGATGGAGAGTGTCAGTTTGTCTATCCTTTTGTTGCAGTCACACATCATATTTCTGTAGTAAATAATGTCATTTCTCTATCCCCAGTATTACAATATCACATCTTGTACATCAGTAAGACAAGTGTACCTCAGTTGATTCACCATATCTTCTGTGTGATAACCTTCAGATTGGACCTTGTTGAAGAGATCACGACATCATGCAGTCTGCTGTATGATGACCATCAGTGTGGAAATTGTTCCATGAGATGATACATCATGTCTTCTGTTTTGAGATGACCATAAGGGTGCAAGTCTTCCAAAAAACTACACCGGGCCCGATAAGCTCAGTCGGTACGCATCTATCAATCGAGGGGCTGCGAGTTCCAATCCCCAGCTTGACAACAGTCTACGTGATGATTGATATATGACATTGTGTCTCATTATCATTCGTCTCTCACCACTGATTCAAGTGGAGAATATATCAGTTATTTGCGGAAATGGTGTGTGCTCGAGTACTGGTTAATCCCAGAAAACTGGTTAGGTTAACTGATCGTCTGTTAGCCCTTGATAGCATAAAATTGACGCTAAATTTTCAATCCAAAGAACTACAAATACTCTCGCAAACATTACATATATATTTCTTTCAATAATGATACATATTATAATTCCCAATACAACAAAAAACTACAAACACTCGCACAAACATCAAATATATATCTAGCTCAATGCAAAATTATCAAACATATTTCCATACATCACAATAAGTTTCACCCAACAAAAATCAACAATTACTCTCACCAACATCACAATATCTAGCTCAACACAAAATTATTAAACATTTTCTCTAACATCAAAATAAATTTTCCCCAACAAAAGTCAACAAACACTCTCCCCAACATCACATCATTTGCTCAACACAAAATTATTAAACATTTTCCCTATCATCACAATAAATTTCTCCCAACAAAAATCAACAATAACTCACCAACACCACAATATCTAGCTCAAAACAAAATAATTAAACATTTTCTATAACATCACAATAAATTTCTCCCAACAAAAGTCAACAAACATTCTCCAATACACCACAATATCTAGCTCAACACAAAATTATTAAACATTTTCCCTAACATCACAATATATTTCTCCCAATAAAAGTCAACAAACACTCTCCCCAACATCACATCATTTGCTCAACACAAAATTATTAAACATTTTCCCTATCATCACAATAAATTTATCCATACAAAAATCAAGAAACACACCCCCAAACATCACATACATCTCTCAATAACATTACAGATATATGTTATTCTCAACACAAAGCAAACAATACATGTACTTATCTCTCAACATCAAACACTCAACAATCCATATTGTTTCCAGTGATTTCTTCATGTACATCAAGAGCGATATGTATAATGTACATTCTTGTACATCAGGTTATTCAAGAGTGATTTGTATCCTGTACATCCTTGTACAGCTGTTTCAAGAGTGATTTGTAAAATGTACATCCTTGTACAACTGAGTTATAAAGAGTGATTTGTATTCAGTACATTCTTGTACAGCTGGCTCCTGTTTCACCAACATATACTTAAATACTTAAAAACTTAAATCTAAAAAAAGCAGCCAGGTGATCATCATTTTAGACTGGTTCCAGTTAAACTGCATATTGTGTCAATGATATTGATTATATAATAGATAAATAACCAGTCAAAACTTAGTTAAGTTTTTAAGTAATTAAGTAAAATGTTGGTGAAACAGAAGCCAGGTTGATCAAAACTGATCTGTATTCTGTACATCCTTGTACGGCTTGTTGATCATGAGTAATTTGCAAAATGTACATTTTTTTTCTAAAACCACACATATTACTCAACACAAAAGACAAACATTTTCCAAAACACCTAACAAATGTTTTCAACAAAATATTACACACAATCTCACCAACATATATCTAACTCAACACAAGATTATCAGACAGTTTTCCACAACATCACAATATATTTCTCCCAACAAAAAACAACAAACACTCTCCCGGAAATCACATATATATATATATATATATATATATATATCTCTCAATACGAAACACTGAAGCCTCTCAAAAACAATACATAATATACCATTACACAAAGTAAAACGCATCCAAAACTATACATTTTTCTCTAAACATAAAACACTCTCTGAACAATACAAAGGCTTACAGTGGTTTTTTCATGTTGATCAAGAGTGATTTGTATAATGTACATCCTTGTACAGCTGGTTGATTGAGAATTATTGTACGGCTTGTTGATCATGGAGTAATTTGCAAAATGTACATTTTTTTTCTAAAACCACACATATTACTCAACACAAAAGACAAACATTTTCTAAACACCACACTAAAGTTTTCAACAAAAAATTATACACACCCTCACCAACATATACCTAGCTCAACACAAGATCATCAGACATTTTCCCCAACATCACAATAAATTTCTCCCAACAAAAAATCAACAAACATGCTCCCTGACATCACATGTTTCTCTCTCAATACAAAACACTGAAGCCTCTCAAAAGCAATACATATATATCATTCCCAACAGAAAGTAAAACACATCCAAAAATATACATTTGTCCCTTAACATAAAACACTCTCCCACCTGGTTGAAAGTGTTCCAGAGATGATAAATCATGTCCGCTGCGTGATGACCTCCGATGTTCACTGATGTAAAAATCCAATCCGATCAAGTTCCTTCATCGCGGCAATTCTGGCTACTGCAACAACGAAACGCCAACAACAATCCTTGCGTCCAGAAATGGGTCCAGGGACTCGAATTGAAGAGGTGGAACCTGTCAGACGAAAATTATCAGCGAAAAACATTCCATACCGCTGGTCATCACACAGACCATATGGTATATCACCCAAGGCAAACTTGTCTCACAGATGTACATAATATGATATTGTGGCACTGGGGATGCAGAAATACCATTATCCACCAAAAAAACATGATACATGACTACAACAAAAGGATAGACAAATTGACACTCTCTATCACAGAAGTATGCTACCAGAGAACATCAGTGGAACAAAAAGATTGTTACTCACTACCTCAGAACCATAATATGAAACTACAGTACTAATACAGAAGGATTGTCACACTGTACACTAGAAGTATAATTTGGAAGTTCAACACAAGGATAGTTATATTGCCTCTAACATGGAAATGAGATGCAAGAATGCAACACATGGACAATAACTTAATCAATCTTTAACACAGAGTATTAATATGAAACGTAAGCATTGGGCCAGTTGCTATGTCTCCCATACTTCTGTCTTACAGTTTGATTAACCTTCTGCCCTAGTGTTGTATTCTCACATCATATTTCTTTGTCAGAAAATGGCAATATTTCTGTCCAAATGTTGAGCTTTCAAATCATACTTCTAGTGTATAGTGCAAAAGTCCTTTTGTATCAGTGCTGTAGTTACACATTATGCTTCTGAAATAGTCAGTGACAATCTTCTTATTCCAATGGTGTAGTCTCGTGGTATGTTTCTGTGATAGAGAGTGTCAGTTTGTCTATCCTTTTGTTGCAGTCACACATCATATTTCTGTAGTAAATAATGTCATTTCTCTATCCCCAGTATTACAATATCACATCTTGTACATCAGTAAGACAAGTGTACCTCAGTTGATTCACAATATCTTCTGTGTGATAACCTTCAGATTGGACCTTGTTGAAGAGATCACGACATCATGCAGTCTGCTGTATGATGACCATCAGTGTGGAAATTGTTCCATGAGATGATACATCATGTTTTCTGTTTTGAGATGACCATAAGGGTGCAAGTCTTCCAAAAAACTACACCGGGCCCAATAAGCTCAGTTGGTACGCGTCTATCAATCGAGGGGCTGCGAGTTCCAATCCCCAGCTTGACAACAGTCTACGTGAGGATTGATATACGACATTGTGTCTCATTATCATTCTTCTCTCACCACTGATTCAAGTGGAGAATATATCAGTTATTTGCGGAAATGGTGTGTGCTCGAGTACTGGTTAATCCCAGGAAACTGGTTAGGTTAACTGATCGTCTGTTAGCCCTTGATAGCATAAAATTGACGCTAAATTTTCAATCCAAGAACTACAAACACTCTCGCAAACATTACATATATATTTCTTTCAATAATGATACATATTATAATTCCCAATACAACAAAAAACTACAAACACTCGCACAAACATCAAATAAATATCTAGCTCAATGCAAAAACGCTCTCTCTCTCAACAATACAAAGGCTTCCAGCAATTTCTTCATGTTCACAAGAGTGATTTGTATAGTGTTCATCCTTGTACAGCTGGTTTACCAAGTGATTTGTATAATGTACATCCATGTACAGCTGGTTTACAGAGTGTGATTTGTATAATGTACAGCTGATTACCAAGAGTAATTTGCATAATGTACATCCTTGTACAGCTGGTTTACCAAGTGATTTGTATAATGTACATCCATGTACAGCTGGTTTACAGAGAGTAATTTGTATAATGTACATCCTTGTACAGCTGGTTGACCAATAGTGATTTGTATAATGTACATCCTTGTACAGCTGGTTTACCAAGAGTGATTTGCATAATGTACATCCTTGTATAACTGGTTCACAAAGAATAATTTATATTATGTACATCGTTGTACAACTTTTTGATAAAGAGTGCCAAAACATATATTCCCAAATTAAAAACAACACTGTCACCAACAATGTCCATGTTCCCAAATACATAATAACACTCTCACCAACAATGTCCATATTCCCAAATACAAAACAACACTCTCACCAACAATGCCCACATTTCCAAATACAAAACAACACTCTCACCAACAATGTTCATATTGCCTAATACAAAACAACACTTTCACAGTCTATGTTCATATTCCCAAATACCAAACAACCCTCTCACCAACAATGTCCATATTGCCAAATACAAAACAACACTCACCAACAATGTCCATATTCCCACATTACCAATACAAAACAACACTCTCACCAACAAGGTACATATTCCCAAATACTGAACACCCCTCTGACATTAATGCACATATTTCCTAATACAAAACAATACTCGCCAACGATACAAACATTTCCAAATTAAAAAAACACTCATCAACAATTTGCATATTTCAAAATGAAAAACACTTTTGAACGGGGTTTAGTGCCATGTTTAGGTAATATATGGCAGTTTTATTGGTGGAGGAAAACCTCAGAATGAATCCGAGCAGAACCATGTCCTGTAAGTAACTGGCCAGCTTTCTCACATAGTTTTTTTGAGCGAGGGCGACTTGAACCTACAACCTTAGTGGTGATATGTAAGTGGTCTCGAGACAGAGCCTCAGACCACTCAACTACAGAGAACCCTTCATAAACTATAGGGAAAATTCAACAACCAAACAGCTACGTCAGCTATTTTCATGTTGTGAATATCTCCCCAAATTCTGGGAAAAAAGTTAGATGTGTTACCTTAAGCATTAAGCAGAAGCATGGTGGCAATCAAAAGACTTGTGGGGGCAAAACCTGTCCTGAAAATAAAAACAAGAATAATGCCAATATTGTGCGACACATGACCCTGAAAATTAATGTGAAAGAATTATCATGTATTATATTAAGTACTTTTTCTAATATAATGTAATGTCAAAAAAATGTCCTTAAACAAGGCCTGTCCAGAGAACAGAGTACTTGCAAGACTATTCTAAAATAAGTACAAGAAATGTCACTGGTAAACTTGTGACATGTCCTCAATCCCAAAGTTGTCTTTAAAAATAATTACAAATATTAAAGAAATTGACCTTGACCTTTGTGTGAAATTGAACTTGACATCTGATGTACAGGTCTGAGTATTGCACACAACACATCATGACATGCTGATCACTTGTGTCAAGTTATTTTACAATCCCTTCATGTAACAGACCAAACTCAACTCACAAACAGACTGAAGTGTGACCTTAGCCTTAGATGTACAGTTCTTGGTCTTACGCTCTACCCATGGTCATGTCATGTTGATACACTGAATCAAGTGTTTTTTAAATCCATCCATGTATGACAAAGTTACAGACTGGACACAAAATCTCAAACAGATTCAGAATTGTTGTGAAACAAACTTAAAATTTGACCTTGATCTTTAAGGTATGGGGATAGGTCCTATAGACATCATACATCCTGTTGATTAATTGGGTCAAATGATTTTGAAATCCATCAATATATTACAAAGTTAGAGACTGGACAAGAAATCTCAGACTCAAAGTGTTGTCAAACAAAGTGACTTTAACCCTTTACTCCATAGATACGCGTTTTCCCGCACCAGTCACAGAAGGCCTTTGAAAACAGTGTGGGAAGAGTTCAGATTGCTCGTTACTTCCTGCACTGTTTTCCACTCTGTCAGTTAATATAAACATAATTCACCCAATAATTCAAAAGCCTTCTATATTTGGTATCAAAAGGTGTCTATATTAGAGGTGTCCAAAGGCGTCTATATGAAGTAAAGGGTTAACGTTTGAGGTAAGGGGTCTAGGTTTTACCCCGACTCATTGTCATGTCATGTTGATTATATGTGCCAAGTTTTTTTTTTTTTTAAAATCAATCAATGTATGTCAAAGTTACGGGCTGGAAACTCGGATGGATAGAAGTACACTGTGAATACTATATGCAATTGCCATGCAATATATAAAACAACAAATTTTACATGAGCACTATACAGAGGGGGGAATTTAATTTCTGACAGAAATGTTGATTTTAATATATTACTCCAAGTGTTTATGAAAAGTGCTGGAATTTAATAAATGACAGGCTCATGAGGGCCTGAATCACTCTACTTGAAACAAACAGCAAGGAATCTCCTCCTCCCACCATAATATGTTGTGGTCATATAACTATCAGCCAATGCTACAATAAAATATCTAACTTAAAGTATATGGCGTATACTTTCAGAGAAAAACTTAAAATATGCTTATAAGCCCTGTGGCAAGGGCATTTGTGTTTGTTAAGAACTTGTCCAAGATCATGTAATTATGCTATCGCGTCTATAACAAGAGCACCGCAAGCGGGTGCAGACGCTAATCTTTTTTCCAAATCTATTAAGTAGGTCAAAGCCAGTGAGGTAAACTTTTTAAACATGATGGTGTTTAGTTTAAACAAGAGGGTCAAGATGGCCCTACATCGCTTACCTGACTGACCTTGAGTCACCCAACTTAAGTAGATTATATAATACATGGACACTCAAAATTCCAGAAAAATGAGATGGGCAAGTAGTTAGAATTTTGAGAGTTCAAACTTGATAGAGGTTCACCAATGGTAAAGGGTCACTCAAGGATAATTTCTGCCAATTTGTTTTAAAATTGATCCAGTGGTTTCTGACAAGAAGATTTTTTAAGTTTTTACTATAGCTTATATAGTAAACTAATCACACACCCTGGCAGCCTGTTTTTGACGAATCACTAGTTTGAAAAACTTGGCGAAAGATCCTCCAAAGAACATTTTTGTGAAATTATTTGAAAATCGAGCCAGTAGTTTCTGACAAGAAGATTTTTTAAGTTTTTACTATAGCTTATATAGTAAACTAACCCCACTCCCTGGCCGCTGTGTTTTTTGACAAATCAAGATGGCTTGAACAAACTTTGTAGAGGGTCACCCAAGGAACATGTCTGAGAAGTAATATCAAAATTGGTTTCAGAGGAGAAGTTGTTAGCTAAAAGTTAACAACAGACGCAGACCAAGGACACCAGGCGATCACAATTGCTCACCTGTGAGTCATTGGCTCAGGTGAGCTAAAAAATCAATACAATTACTTAAACAAAGCCATGGAGTACCTCACTAATGTAACAACAAAAAAAATAACACATGTATGAGGAGTGTTTAAAAATATGTTCAACATTTAATATAGTGCATGAATAACAAGAGTAGTCAGAAGACAAACAAAGCTCGCCTCCAAAAACGGCCATAACTGTGCCAAAATGCAATCCCGTGTTATAGTTCTTGTCTGTGTGTGTTCCACTGATGATGGTGAACACACATGCAAAGTTTCATTCACATCCAATGAGTGTTTGCATAGATATCTTTAACTTAAACGCAAAAGTTTAACCTGGGTGTCTACAGACAACACCGATGACAATGACACCAGTGTCATGACAATAGCTCTCCTTGGACTTTGTCCCAGAGAGCTAAGAAATAGAGATATTGAAGAACACATCAACTCGACTATTCTAGCCTTGTCACAGAACAATTAGTATATCGTAATGTACAATCAGAAAAACAGATATATCTGTATGAATGAAACCATCTTTCTTATTAGCAAAATAGTAGATCTATATTATGTATGTGCAAGTAGGACTATAAGGGCAAAAATATACACTATGTCGGGCTATGGCTAACTAGCTGAAATGTACTTAATTTAATAAAAAAAAATTAAAATCTGGGTGTGGATATGGGGTGTGTACATGCCAGAGTTTAATAAACAGGGTTGTGCTGTTTTAATACAATAAAAAAAAAGTTGAAGAGTGGAGGGTTTCTTGGGGTTGGTAACAAAGTTAATAGAGACAATGGATCTCATTCAATATATCTTGCGGAAATATTAACTTTATAAGCAAGATATATATAAATTAGTGTTGAATTTAAAGAAAAAATAAAATGAAACAAAATCTATTTAGTTTCTACCCATATATCACATTATTCAATTGCCACAAAGTAATAATTTTTTTATCACCAGAAAGAAAATTTTATTTGCAACAAATTTTACATTCACAAAAAAAGTATAAAATCAATATTTCTTACTGAAATAATGACTTTAATGAACTGGGTGTGCAATCGGCATGTATTTTTAAATATCCCCTATGGGAATGCTGCAGAAACCTTATCAGCTGGGTATTGGTTTATTGACATCTGTTTCCTTCTACCTGTCACTGGTAGGAAAGGCAATGCTGCTATATCTCTATGAAGTAAAGAGTTAAGAGGTTAACAGCCGAAAAACAGAGGACGGCATCAAATGATTTACCATGACATAAACGCTGCTGGTTTGGCCAGTAAAGCTAAAAATTGTGTCTACATGAAAATAACATTTTTCCTGTATAATTTTATTAAAAACAGTGATCACTGTGTTGGCCCCAAATTTGACCCCAGGAACCCGATTTCAACAAATCTATTAGGTGACCTCAATGTAATGCTACATGAAAAATATCTGAAGTCTAGACCTTGGAACATTTAGAGAAAATGTTTTTTTTAAGTTTCACTTAAACATCCTATAGGCCCTGTGGCAGGGTCATTTGTGGTTGAATCATGCTAAATTAAGAACTTGTTCAAGATCTTGTGATTACATAACAGATCGTAACCAAACTTTCACATCTGTTATGTAATGTATTGTGAAAACTAGCTTGTCTGATTTTTTAAGACAAGCCTGGCGTGCAAGTAACTTTGAAAAAGGCACATGCCCAGTCCCAGATTTGACAAGCCCCGGACATCGGGCTATCCTATTCTTGGAGCACTGAATATAATGGCCAGAACTGTTGCCTCAGAAAAAGGCCATTTTCCATGCTTTTCCAATATCACGAAAACCGTTTTGCAAGCGGTGAATTATACATTTGTGAAAATATTATTGGATTTACCTTATGCCGTATTCCTGTATCGGAAACGGGAAAGTAGTCGATTCGGCTTGTGACTGCCAGAAAATGCCATAAAATAATTTAGGGTCAGGCCAAAAAGATAGGGTCGGTCCGGTAACCGGAACCACAGTATTATTTTGATTTGGCCCAAATATTATTCTCACAACGTAAAATTTGGCCTCTTAACATTATATCACTACACAACTACCAGTTCAAGCACAGTGCTGCTTTAACAACGAAAAAAATGTGGCCACATTTATCTTTCTCCTCAACTGCTATATTTATTACAATGAATGAACGAATGGTGTTTTACGACGTACCAACACATTATAGGTTATTTGATGCCAACAGGAGGATTCCAGGTTCACCCTACATGTAAAAAAAACCCAACAAATTAATGTACCGATAATAACAAAACATCAACAAATGAATATTCAGTATGAACCTAGAACCTTGATACCTACAGAACTGCAGAGTTTCAGCAAATTCTATCGTATTACTCAAATTGTCGCTTCTTACAACATCGTATTACTAAAATTGTTGCTTCTTACGACATGTTCAAGCCACAGTGATTCTATTCTAACCATCACTCATATGGCTTCCTGGAACCACGCAGGGACTGTTAATTTAACCACAATAATGAACATGAGAAAAATGATAAAATGATCATGAGACCCATTCAGAGGATTCCTACCCCTCTGCAGAGATCGGCATTGATTCTATTCTTAGCTGGAACTACACGGGCTTATTTATTACAAATACATGTACTGATTACACTTACCATGTATCAAGAATTGATAAAGAAATGTCATTAGTAAATGTGCCTAAAAAAACAGTGTTTTGTTGAAAACCGGAACTATTTTTTAATGTAGGTTTGGCAGTCAAATGAGACATAGGAATTAAAAGTTACCAGTAAAACTCTGCCGGAACTCGTCTTTTCTTTGCAGCCGGAATGTGGCTTGGCCAGTTGGAACATGACCCGAATTTTAGTACCACCCCATCACATTTTGCCACAAAATAAAAGTATCAATAAAGTGATTGTCAACAAATAAACTGTAAACATGACACAAAAAAAACTCAAAAACAAACTAAATTAATTTTTTTTTTATAAAAAAAGATGATTATTCTGCTTAGGTCAAAGTCAGGAGTTAGTGACATATTACACGTCTCTAAGGAGCCTTTAAAAAAATATATTTCATGGACAGCAGATCTGATAGCCAAATAATAATAAAGCTGTCCATTCAAAACTTTCTTAATCAGGCTAGGTCAGGAGTTTATTAAAGGAAATGGTAAATCATGTAACCTGCATTCAAACAAAAACGACCAACGATGGTCCTAAAAAATATGACAAAACCATTATGTAAGACTATCCTTAAAAAAACATTTGTTTGCTGTGCTCCAACTTAGTATTTTTAATGTGGGTAGGTAGATTTGCTAAATTTTTATTTTGCAGTCATTTTAAAGAAAAATGGACTGAAATTGTGAAAAAAATTTAAACACTATGAAAGTTAATAACAGAGTTTGGGTAGCTGCAATTTTGAGTGAGAAGGGAAGAGTATGTCAAACAATTTCAGGATGGTCTAATGGCAATTGCAGTTTGCCCAGCAAGCTGTTGATAAAAACAATAATTTAATAATGATTTAACATTAAAGTGTCATCCCTTCACTGGTTGTATATCAAAATGCGCAATACACATCACTATTCTGAAAATCTCAAGAATACTGTTCTACTCTGATTTTGAGGAGTAATTACTCATCGGCTTAGAATGTTATCTGGGGCTCTCTGAAAACAGTTTTGTCACTTTTTTATTTATTTTATTTTTTGTTATATATGATGAGTTGAGCATAGATTTAAAAACAAAATATTGAAAAAATATCAGATGGGGAGTTTACCAAGGTCTGTTCTTTTTGCCGTGTTTTAAATGTAAGCATGAACATTCCACAAATTCATGATAATATAGGGTGTAGGTGGGTTGAAGGATGAATTGACAATGGCAGGAGTGGATGAAAGGAGACTTGCTATTGAAAAGGGTAATTTTGACGATGGTGTCCCATGCATAACTGTGATATGTGATGGTGGATGGTCAAAGAGAACGCCAGTCACTTACTTCCCCAGGAATTTGTCAATGCGCTAGGGTAGACATTGGACAAAAGGGAGTGAGTGCGGTGTATCCCTTCATGCTTTAACTTTTTAAAATTTTTAAGATTAAAATGGAACCATTTTAGGTGTTTACCAAACTATAGCACCAAAATAAAACGAGCATAAATTTGACTTTTTGTTGTCATTTTTCAACTTTACATGGTGCATTTAAATGTTAATGGGATTAATGTTTGTAGCAACAAAAAAAGGACAAGAATATATTGTCATTTTAAAGTTTCAATGGCACCATTAAAGTGTAACTTGCTTAAATATCAATATGAAATTTTTGCCACTCATGAATAACTTCTCCATCATATTTCAATTTCTATGCTATGTTATTATTATGTTTTTGTTTCTACCTTTTCTGTAAAAAAATTCCAACATTTTTTGTTTTCAACCTTGTCCCACCTTTTATAATTATGGTCACTCCAATCACTCAAAGTCATATGGCCGAAACAAATGTGTTGGCTCTATTATTTTGCAATTTACCGTCTTTCTATTAATATTATAATGAGATTAATGCACAGCGTTTAATATATGAAGTTTACAACTTATTTATTTTACTTCGATTGTGAAACAAGTTCTTACAACTCAGGCAAATCATGCTCAAAGTCTTCCTGGTTAGAACCAGTACTAAGCATATGCTGAAAAGCATCTTGCTCAAGGACACCATACATAGCTCTGATTATCTAACACTGAACCACCACTCCACATTTAAAATATATATTCTAATCAAGCTAAAATACTGAAAAAAAATTGTTTTACACATTACATCTTCTTTCAGTCATGTGATCGAAATCTTGTGACACCATTTTGGTTGAAGAATAAAAATAAAGTGGTTTATTATAGTGTCACCCTTATTGAAAGGGCCGGCCACACCGGCCTTATAAGACCTTTATGCTGTACACAGTTACTTCCCAAAAGACATCCTTCCAAGTGTCTGGCTGTTCGACATTCGGTATCCCTCAATTTTTCTAGCTGCTGAGTCAGCAATCAACCGCATCAGACAAAACCCAAGCGTTTCCACTAGGTTTTGAACCTTTGACTCCCACTTCCCATATGGATGCATTAACCAGGCCTTAGAAGACAGTATATTTAATTTACTGTGATCTAATATGAATGGCAACATAATCATATACACTACAATATAGATGAGGGATGGAACTCCACGATTTCGTTTATGTAGATTTATTTCTATTTAAAAGTGAATGAACACATTTCCTGAGACGTTGCAACACAATATCTTTTTGGTAGTTATTTAAATGCATTTAGTGTCAACATCCTTTTAGCAATGATATACAGTGAAAGGAGAAAGAAAGTATACATACAAGGCTAGAATTTAACTTTTTTGGGCACTGGCAATTTTGGCCAGTGCCTAAAGTTTTAACTGGCCAAATTTGAAAACTAGCCAAACCAATTTTCGCAGAAACTTGTAGTCCTAAATGTCTAAATAAACACAAAATTAATTGTTTCAAAGTCTGCATGTTATTTAATATGCATTATTAGCTTTTTTTTTATTTATAGACAATGGTATCAAGGTTATTATATATGTAAAGGTAAAATTCAAAGCAGTACTTTACAAAACAAAATATTTTAAAAAATAAAATTGTCTTTTTTATTTATACACTCGACATGGGTCATATTTATAGGGAAATTTAAAATATCAGTCTTGATTAACAAACATTTATATTTTCAACGTACATGTATATAAACAGGTGGCATAAGGAGGCCGCCATTTTATTTTATCATGTGACTGAAAGTATTTCCAAAATGGCGCCTTATTGTGTCAGAGGTCTATTGCGTAGCATAAAGGCCGAGGTGATCAGATTGAAGTACACAGAGACTGAGATTGGACATACACACATTTCTATTTATAGAATTAATATAGCCAATGGCCTTTCGTTTTAAAATAAGATCTTGATCTAGCCAAGGACGATTGTTTAACATGTATAAATGTTCTGATATCATAGTAATATAGTTTAATTGTTGATCGCGTGGTTTCTACAATTGACACACCATTTTTGTCATTGTCAAGTTTAACAGCTGACAAAATATGTAAACAATAAAGTTGACTGGTTTCAACTTAACTTTTATTTTATAGAGTGAGTGCGTGATTGATCAAACTAGACGCAGTCTACTCATTATGTTGTTGACTGGTTTTAACTTTACTTCCTTTTTTGCAGAATAAACTCGATATCAAAAACAATTGGACGCAGTCTACACATATTAAATATTTAATACATGTCATTGACAATCATGCTGCCAGGGGGTAATTTGGTAAAATTGACAAGAATCCGTTATTTTTACCAGGATAATACTTGATAAAATGAATACAATCAGTAATTTTCCCAACTTGAAATCCACTCGCAAAAAAATGCCAGCTTAAGTAATTTCAACTCGCATTTTCAAAATACAGCTCGCATTTTGCGAGTGGCGAGTGCTTAAATTCGAGCCCTGACATACCTATAAACTTCGACAGGTCAAGGAACAATAAATGTATTACATATAAATTTTGTATATTTATATTTCATCATATTGTTGAATAAAAAACAACAACATTTAATTCATTTCAAAGCAAAACAATAAGAAAAAATCAGTTCATTTTCCATCACATGAATAAACTTAGCCAATAATGAAATAATTTTAAATAATTTCTTTTTCCTTTCAGTGTATATATCGAAGATTCTTAAGTTATCGAAAACCGGTAAAAAAAATCATACTGAGATTTTCTTGAACATACCTGGAACAGTTGAACTGACTTGTATGTGGCCCCTTGTTTTCGATGCAATTTACTCTCAGTTGCTGGAATGTCCATCTTCTTCGCAAAGGAAAATGCATCGAAAATTGTCCAGGTTAAATGCAAAATAAATACAAAAACATGAAATTTTCTGCAGTTTCCATCTGCCATTTTGTCCTCGTGAAAATTGTGCCTAAAATTGCGCCAAATTTTCCGCCCAATCGAAACGTTCGAACGATTACGGAAATTGCCACGCGATGTTCCGATTGATTCTGAGGTGTCCCCGTCCGTATTGACCAATCAAAACAAAGTTTATAGAAATACTTCGGCTGAACTGACAAAATGGCGATCACTTTCGGAAACGTATGTAAACAATCAAGATTTGTCTAGCAAAAGGTTCCTTCTAGCGCATCCCCGGATGTTTTCGTCTCGTGATTAGCACATACGAGCACCTGCATATATATTCACACACATTTTATACATATGCATTTACGGAACGCAAGAAAAAAGATCTAGACAGGTCAAAACAATTGCAAACCTGAAATGCAGCATTTGCAAATATTGCACAGATATATTTGAAGCTAAATTATCACGTGACAAGCGACTATTTCATTACGTGATTATTTGGCGGTTGTCTATGCATATTCATTACATTAATCACTATTCTATATTATCAACTATTCAATGCAGGGGTTAATACTGGATACATGGGTACCCATGTGGAATTTGCAAAATATAAATGACCTCATTATTATGGCATATGCAAAAAATACTTCTTTCTATATGGAGAAAAATAAAGTTAAAGATTGTGAGTATCTTATTGTATGTATATCTCTAATTTTGAGTAGGAAAATGGTCAAACTGCATTATGGTCATCAAAGGTAATGTGTTTATATGCTCCTTGACAGTATTACCGGTGTACTTACCGTTAAATAACTGTGAAAAAATAACAAAATCATTTTGCTTCTGCTTACCTTTTTGTATTTGATAGATTGTCATTCCAAATACAACATACACCCATCAATCATGTGTTATTTGGCCCGGTTGACCATGTACACAAAAAAGATTTAGGCCATTTTGCTACCAGTTACTGGTGCATATATAAAATTCTCCTCTAGAAAAAATATCCTCGTGTAAACATTGTCCTGGAAGGTGATAACTTCAGTCAAATACATTTTGAGTGTAACTTGGTTGAAAAAAAAACAGGTATTTGCAACAAAGTAAATAATGTTACAGGACGAGAAAAATATGCAGCCAGTCCGGGACTCAAACCTGGGACCCTTCGCTTACAGGGCAAATGCTCTACCTTCTGAGCTAATCGAACCGCTTACATAAATTCCTCTCCTAGTAGGTTACATACACACTGTGACATATTCCCTCACAAATTTGGAATTCGTCCCGAATTTCCATAGAGAACAGAATCATGTGAAATGTTTCTCGGAATATATATCAGTCACAGTCCCTCGTTGGGCGCCAATGTTACAGGACGAGAAAAATATGTAGCCAGTCTGGGACTTGAATCGTGACCCTTCGCTTACATCTGAGCTAACTGAACTGTTTACATAAATTCCTCTCCTAGTAGGTTACATACACACTGTTTCATTCATGCTTATCTATTCCTAGAAAGTTATGACAATGGATGAATGTATGATTTTGCAGAGGGTTTAAATGTTATTTAAATGATTTTATAAAGGATTTATTTGGATGTAAGGTTTGTTGATTTCACTCATTATGTATTCAATTAAGTAAATAAGTCTCATCAGATGATTTTATCTTTAATACTTTTGGCCTATTCTGTTTAGGACAGTTTAGCTTATTTTGAGTAATGTACATGTGTTTCATAAATGGCATCACTGTATCATTCTTGATTTGCACTGTAAACTTTTTAATCATTTACAGACAACTAACTGATTCACAGAGAGCATGTAATGTGTGGTGTGAAGAGGCTGAGCTGGTGTATTTATATATAGGAATAGTATATTCAGGTCCACAACTTGGTAAGCCTAATTGTGTGTTTGTCATGTACATGTATAAGCTGTAATTGTATATGTTTGATGTGTATGTAAGTTGACATACTTTGCCGAAATAGATATGTTTTATATTAGTAATATGCCACTTCACACAAATGTACGAGTTAACCTGTATTGTTGTTATTTGAATAAGAGATAAACTTAATATAACGTATACGGTAATCCAATATGCTTAATATGATATATACAGTTACTTGATGTATCAGTAATGTGTATTACCTTATTATTGATATTGTTCATAATGTATACTTTCAGGATGCTAAATATCTTTAGAGATATATTGGATTCAAGAGATTGAAACCATATATCCTTGGCTTATTATCTACACAATGGACCAGAGATGAACCTACCCTTTACCCCCACCTGTAGTTATACTTACTTAATATTAATGGACTAAGAACAGTAAAAACAACCAGAGTGACAATGGCGCTCAACTGTGATATTGTGATATGAGCGGAGCATAACAATGACACTCAGCCAGCAACCAGAAGTTTAAAATATGGACTTATTTTATAATGCTAAGTTGTCCTCATCATGGATTTTAAACATGTAAAAGAGATTTTTCTCTTTGTGCATTATCAGAATTTTTGTTCTGGTATTTCTGGACATTTCTGGATTCACGTTTAAACAGGAGAAGACAGATGACAATTTTAGTTACTCCAACGAGGTATTTTTATAAACAGTGATTATTACAGTGTCAGTGCTATTTTGATGTGTGAAAAGTTTTATCACTTTTCATTTTGGCGGCGGGAGAGAAAAACAATAACAAGTGACAAAAACCGTTGTTTGAAGTTTTCAACAGTGAATTTAGTACCTAAATCGAAGAACTATATATGATATTTGATGAAACATTTTTAAAACAGTTGAAAAATGTGTGTGATAGTGGCATAGTAAGACATTTTATGGTATTTTAAAGTTAAAGTACCGTTATTTTACAGTAAAATACAGTTATCAACTGATTGGTGAGTTAAAAAAATTTTATACAGAAATTGCGGTTAGTCTGTAATAGTTAAAGACAGTGTTGCCATTTCAATACGTTTACATATTTACTAGTTTACACAGCTTAATTGTGTTTATGAATAACTACAGTTTCTGTATATACATGTGAAAGTGCCAATATTGTCAGTGAGAGAGCTGTCACATGTCACATTAACTAAACATTCTTGGTAAAAGTACACCCTATTTAATAACTCTTTATTCCTATTCTACTATTTCTTGTATTTCTTATAACAATCTAACTAATATCTCTATTCTCATCGAAATTGCCATTTAGAGACATCTCTTAGAACGTGCCAATTTAAAGTCTGTTTGTAAACATTTTATGAGACCAGGTTGAACTTGATTTTAACCTCAGTGCTGTGTATCGGAAATACTTTCATATTCCATTTGGTCAAACTTTTATATATTGTCTGATTTTTACTTTCAAGGTTGAACAGTTTTCTATAGGTTTGATGTAGAAATTACATAAGTTTCAATAAAACCTGTTTTGCTTGTTTGAGATGTGTTCCAAAGGTATACTATTCACATATTCATCATGTGACTTCTTTGTCCTGTCATATTTTATTTACAAAGGTGATCTTGCCTGTTGCACAGTAAATGGGCCAATTATGTTAGCATCTAAGTAAAAAAAAAAAGTTTAAGATATTCATTTGTTTTTGTTTTTTTCTAATACATTTATGTTTTAAGTATGTAAGACAACCGAAGAAGAGATAAGTTTCAACTTAAATTTTAAAAAAAATCTTATATTTCTCTAGGCAGGTAGGCAAGGGGACGGACGTTACAGCTTCATGAGTTATGTTGATGTGTGTGCTTGTTTTTAATGTCTAAGTCTTTAAAATTGGTACATGTATTCATCTTGTGTATATGTAGTAACATATAAGCAACATTTGAAAAAAATATGCTTTTAAGTATTTTTTTTACATTTTGTAGATTCTATATGGGCAAAACAAATATAACCATACTTTTATCTTTTCTTTAAAAGATGGTTTTACTTGTTTAATCTGTATAAAATTAACATTAAAATAAAGAAGTAACACAAATATAACATACTATGAACATTTATTACAGTCTCTTTTATGTCAATTTTAATAAATAGCATATGTACAACATAAGGGCTCAGGGGACGGACGTTACAATA
Source organism: Panopea generosa (assembly GCA_029582155.1). NCBI lineage: Eukaryota > Metazoa > Mollusca > Bivalvia > Adapedonta > Hiatellidae > Panopea > Panopea generosa. Next base: position 64,250,840 of record CM055895.1, on the reverse strand, counting down.
TAAGGGAACGGACGTTACATTAAATTTGAACATCACTCTAAGAGTGATACAATTGTTTGAGTTCATACAATTCGTATTTAGTAAAAGTAATGTGTAAAAGAAATGTAGCTACTTATATTAAAAAAAAAATGCAATTTCAAAATAGTATTTTTATAATATATTTCAATTAAAATATGCTAATTCATGATTTTGTCATGCATTCATTGAAATTATTCCGTTTGAATTATTGGTTATACTTGGTCATACTATTACACAATATTTGATAATAATGGGACCTATTTTCAGCATCCAATACCCTTTTTGTCCAAGTTTTAGTAATTTTATAGGAACTTAAAATTGTCTATAGCACAAGGGGACGGACGTTACATTTAAAAGAGATGATATTAAAACTACATTTTAAGGAAACCACTACTAAATTCTAAAACTTTTAAACTAATATATAATTAATCCAAGTAATTTAGATGCAACAATGCTTGTTGTGGATTTTTGTTTCTCTTTTCGGTTTCCTAATTTCTGCTTCAGGGATTCAATGATAGAGAATTGTGTGTTTAGTTTTTTTCGAGTCACTTTTTGGTTTAACACAGCCTGTACAGAGAGACTCTGACTTGACATCTGGCAAGACCGTGGTGTTGTATTTTCAACAAGTTTTTCAATGATTCGCGCCTTCTTAGCTGGAGTTCCAAGCAAAGTTTCTTTAACACGTTTGAATGCTCGAGCCTCACTACTTTTATACTTGTATGTTTTATCACTGTCAACTATCGGGGAATTTGAAACCCATTTCTTACTGTCCTTTGGGTGAACACGGAGTCGAAAATTGTTAGCCTCTTTATCAATCTTTTTCTGGCTGCGTAGTAGTTTCATGTCTTCCCTATGTTGTTCCTTCCTTTGTCTTCGGTTTTGGGGGTTCGGGGTTGTAGACATGATGGTCTCATTTTTTTGGTGTTGTCTTTCCCTGAATTTACGAACACGGTCTGCTGTTGCTGATTTAATTTTCTCTATTAAAGACAGCTTTGAACTTTCTAGGTTGATTTTCAGTAGTGTCCTTCAATTTTTGTCTCTCTGCTTTCTTCCTAGCTACATCTTTTTTCTTAGTTTCTGAATGCTTTTCCTGCAATTATGTTAAAGTAAAATATTACAAAATGAACTAGTGTTTACAATACCTATAATTTGAACAGCATAGATCAGATACTGTTTTTCAATATTTTATTAAATTCAATACTTATGTCTGTCTGTCTGTCTATCTCAACTATACACAAAATATATGGTATGTATTTACAGACAGTTTAGTTTACTTATTTAAATAATATTTTTAACTTATTTTACATCAATTGTGAAAAAAGTGTTATTTCCTCTTAGACAAATCATGTTCGAAGTCTTCTTGGGTAGAACCAGTACTAAGCGTATGCAGATAAAGTGCAGTAATTACCAAGCAAGAATGATTATAAAATATTAAAATAACCTTTAACTAGCAAACATGATTATAACATATCAAAATAACCCCTAACTAGGTTAAAACAACTTAAATGTTTTTTGCGATCTGTGTAGAAGTTGACCCAGATCAGCCATCCATGCAATCTGAGCAGGGTATACACTGTTTGCTACTCAGTCAATAAATTATAAAAAAAACACCCTATAAATCAGGAATAAAGAATGGTCCATTTATAAACCATGTGATGAATAAAGGGATAATATTAAAATAAAATAATCATATAATTACCTTATTAAGCTTCAATTTTTCTTTGGCGGCACTTTTTGTCTCTTTCTTTCTCGCGTTAAGCTTCTGCATCCATTATTGCACGATAAGAAATGAATGATAAGATTTTTATTTCATACCATTTTAAAGTAAATTTAGATGAAGCCAAGTTGAGCAGTATTTTTTGACATGCCACTTTGTTATTTATACTGTGTATTCTACCTGCCATTTTACCCCCATTTAACATCATTACCCATTCTAGTTCCCAGGACAAATATGAATTTCTCACCTTTTTAAGAAGTGCCAAATGGAATATAATGTCTACATCTATATTGTACAAGGTATATGCTACTGTCAATCTACCTGACATCCTACTGTGCTCTCCTAATTTCCTAATTTTGACTACATTCACACCATGTGGTAATATACACTGGAGACATAATGCCCCCCTCTGTCTGCATACTGCACACAGTGCCTCCATAGATCACCCCATGTTTAATAACCCCTGGGTTAATGACAGGATGTATGTAATATTACATCATTTTATGGCCTATTGCTAATTTCAACATTTTCAGTTAAATTAGAGGGTTTGTATCAATTGTACATTGCTACTAAAAATCATGTAACGTCCGTCCCCTTTTTGTAATGTCCGTCCCCTATTTTTTAAAGTGAATTTAAACATTCAATTTAAATGCAAATTCTCTTAATTTTTGTTTCCTAAACAAACATGTGTATAAGAAATTTAAGAAAGTACTCTTCCATGAGATTGTAGCTATAAAATTTTATTAAACACCACAATTCATTGATCTTGCATTATGAATTTATTAAAAAAGTCTATAATATGGTCAATATATATATATATATATATATTGATATTTTTTTTTATTCAAGTCTAAACAGCACACTGCTAACATAAAATACTTTTATAAAGTGAAAAAAATTGTGAAAAGATGATAAAAACATAGATTTATTATTTGTATATATAGGGGGACGGACGTTACGGGGACGGACGTTACATGTCAATTTTACATTTTAGTGTATATTTTCCTTAAATATGCTCAGACCAAGTTTTATTTAACTTTTTTTTGGATAGTACATGGATATGTATGTCAGCAGGTGAATGTATTATTCTGTTTATCTTTTTGGAAGAATATATGGCAGGGGGACGGACGTTACAGTTTTTTTGTCACAAATTGAAATTTTCTGATGTTAGGTATTTTTTTCACAAATACACTATTTAAACAGTAAAAATAAAACTCTCCTTTTGAATCACATACAATAGCAAAGCATAGGAAGGAAAATAATCATTTATTTAGTACATATTCATATATTTATGAATAAATAAGAGAACAAAGGTTTTAATTTAATTTTTTCCATTACGAAGTAGTGGTATCGTTCAAAAGTCTACATAAGAAAAACGACTAGTTGATTATGAAAAGCCATACATCAAAATAAAAGTAATTAAAATATCTATTGATAAATTCTAATAAAATGGGTAAATGAGCAACTAAATGAATTTTATGTGTATTTAAATAATGGGTAAATTTTAGATGCTAACACATTACGCCCTAAAACAGTTGTTTTGAGCCATTAAAAGCGCTCTTAAAAAAAAATCATGGATTTTTGCATGAAAAAAAAAAAAAGTACACTTAGGTAATTATGTTATGTTATAGAAATAATGGTTTAATTTAGAATTTAACACATATATATTTTTTTTTATTCATTTACCTGTTTTTTTAAAAAATTGGCCCATTTACTGTGCAACAGGCAATCTCCTTTTTAGCTCACCTGAGCCGAAGGCTCACAGGTGAGCTTTTGTGATCGACTGGTGTTAGTTATACAATTGCCAATTGTGTTGAACATTACCAATAAACATTTGTGGGTATTTAAAGTGAAATTATTTTTTCATTTAAGTAAGTTTGTGTTTATAAATAAATACAGTCCAGAATAATTAAGGAAAATAATATTCAATAAGACTATTAATTGAAATAAAAAGTTTGAAACTAAATTTAATTTCTATCTTCTTTTTTCTTAAATTTAAAATTTCTGAAATTGATTTAATGAAACATTAAATTTGTATGTGATATAGTGGAAAATATATTTGATTGAAATATATTGATATTGAATACTAAGTTTGATAATTGATATTTGATATTGATGAAATCAGGTATTGATTTTTCATAGTTGAATGAACAATATATTGAATGGATTAATGATTGTATAGAATACTACAATAGAAAGGAAGGATTAGAATAATAGATCATAATCAATGAGGTATTGATACCTGATAGTTATTGTGTATTGGTTTTTTGAAAGTGAAAGTAGGCATTTGTGAAAAGTGAATGTACACTTTGATTGAGATCGAAGCTTTGAAATACTTTAGTACTGCTGTACTTTGACTCTGATCAGTTGATAGTGACTGCATAAGTGTATTAAGTGAACGCATGAGTAAATACAAAAGTGACTTAACTAAATAAATGAGTCGGCGCAGAACGATTTTAACTTAGCAATCATATATAGAATTAATGTTGAGCAATATTGACATATATATTTTTATATTGGTTTCATTGAATGCTATATTGACTTAGGTAAATGGGATAGTTAATGCCATTAGGTATTAAGTGATAGGGTTTGAATAAATTTGAGTTGAAGGTGATTGATGTTGTGACTTTAAAAGTGAATTATAGTTAGATTGAAACCGAATAAACTGGTTGTGTAGAGAACTTGAGAATTGAATTTGACTTAGTGCTATAATGAAGTAAATGAAATTAAAAGTGAAAGGCATATTGAAGTAAATATTTGAATTTGTGTTTGAATGAGACTAAGTGCCTAAGTGAACTGATTTGAATTGTGGATTTAATGCAAAAGTGACTTAAGTTAGTGATATAAAGTGAATATTGAGTTGAATGAAAAAGTGAGTTAAGTGATCCTACTACACTAAGTGAATTGTTGAGTGAAAACCTAAGTGAATTATATGAAGATTTCAGACAATGCATTTGAATTAAGTGAAAGTTGATTAATTTGAATTTGAAATATATATGAGGTTTGGAGATTGAATATTTTAACCCAAACTGATGAACACTGATTAGTGCGAAAAGGTGTTATTTATCAAAAGTTGAATACAGACTTTGAATTATATGAAGACAGTTTGAATATATACGTTGTGAAAAGGTCTGGATTTTGACAGATATTATTGGAAGAGCTATAGTTATAGAAATATAGTAATAATGAGTGATACAGAAGCTGCTGGAGGAAAGGAAGTAAATTTCTCAGAAGAAGATATTGGAGGCATTTCATGCATTGAAGATGAAACCTCCCAAGATAGAGAAACCGGAGGATTTGATGTCATATAAGAAACATATAGGAGAAGAATTAAGTAAGGAAACTAACACTGCCTCATCAGGAACAAAACCCGGTACTATGGATTCAGGAGCCATACCTAAGACAACTAGTTGTAGCTATCACTATCTTAAACTTTCGACATTTTATGGTGAAGACAAGAAAGGGGAAGTAAGCTGGCCTACCTTTAAGTTTGAAATTGACACCCTTTTAGAAGAAAAAGTGTTTAGTCATGGACAGATTTTGTAAGGACTTAAGAGAGCTGTTAAAGGGGACGCGAGCGATATAGTGAGGAGGTTAGGAGTCAATATAGATGAAGTGATGAGAAAGTTAAAAGTGGCCTTTGGAATGTGTAAAACAGATGAACCCAAATTGAAAAGTGTGCTATATAGAGGAACAACCGGATATAAATATGACATCATTACAGATTACGACTGATTTAAAATAGAACTTAGAAAAATACGCAGCCAGTCTGGGACTCCTAATCTCGCTTGGATAATTGAATGTCTGGTATGCATATAATTTGAGAGAGGCATATGTGATAACAGATCAATCTCAACATTTGAAAAGAAGTGATAGGTGAAATCAGGTGAGCATCTTGAGCATCTAGTTTTTTAGTTGTTTTTAACACCATTTTCAACACATTTCAGGTTATATTATGACATATCCAGTTTTATTGGTGGAAGAAAACCTCAGAATGAATCTGAGTAGAATCATCATCCTTCCACAAATTACATAATTGTTTTTGAGAGAGTGGGACTTGAACATACAACCTTGGGGTGAGAGGTAAGTGTCTTGGTTCATTTGGATGAATATTAACAATATTATGAATAATTGTTGTTTTATGTTTATGGTAATTGTTGTATGGCTATAAACACGCAAGTGCTGTTTTATATGTAATAAAATATTTGTTTGTTACTATGTTTGTTTTTTTTTTGTGAAATGCATCCTTGATCCTTAACTTTTTTTTTACACTTCCAACTGGTAAATCATGATATACCTTAAAATAGCAGATAAGAGTTTCATTTTGACATATTGATGTATATAAATGTAACATGCAGGCCTTCTAAAATTGCCGTTTTTTTTCGTTTTTTGCACCGATTTCTGAAGTTAAAAACCGGTTTTCGTTTCAAAGTTTAATAAAAAATCGGTCCAGATATTTTCAAATTTCAATAAAAAATCGGTCCAGATATTTTCTATCCGTCGTATAAAATCTCATAAATTGCTCTTACCATGCCATACTGACCTGCGAAATACGCCTTGCGGCAATATCATTTAACTCAATAATCCGTTTGTTTTGTCACCTGCTGTGCGAAATGATGTCAATTTCGACTAAACCATTGACGATATTAGGGGAGTTTATCGGAAGAGTCTATCGCTATGTAGCACGCCTTCAATGTGTGATCAGTGACCCATAGCGTTCTGTCGGTTCATCAAAAGACTGTGTTTGCGTTCGTATATTTCTTTGATATACCGCTAGCCAAAGCTGGGACGGTCGGACCGAATATTACTTGTTTGTTTCATTTTTTAAAAAAAATAATTTTAATTATAAAATTAATGACATTAATTAATGAAAGTGGTAAAAGCCGGACCGATTTTGTTTTGATGTGGTACAGGTTCTGAATGATTTATTTTGGTGGTTGAACCGTTACATTGGTTTCCATGGTGATTATTTCACACAGCTTCCGGAACTTGCATCACTTCTGGTTCGATCAAACATATTTAATATAATGAAAATTATTCAGTAAAGCGGAAACATAATGTCAGTCATTAAAATGTACACATTGTGATAAAGTATGTTATAAATAATACACAAATTAACTTGAAATCGTTTCCTATTAATAAATAAACAAAGAAATACACGATGCAGCTGACATGGTGGTTGGGGTATGCATACATGTATTGGATAATGTAAGGCAATTTTAGTGATTTTTTATAAATAAGTGCGATTCTTACGGTAGTAAAAAACCTGGACTGATTTGCATTTTGGAATTTTAGAAGGCCTGGTAACATGTGCATGCTCCAATTTGAGTGGAAACTGGCTTTTTTCTATACAGTTTTGCAACCACTTTTGGGTTGCGTTTAGTTCCATTGACTTTTGGCAGTGTTATTGTTCTTTAATTATTTTTTAAACAAGTTTCTCAACAAATGATGTTTTTATAGCAGCCAGTGAAAACAGGATTATATTTATACTTAGTGTGCAGTGCTGTAATGTAGCTTCAAGATGCATCCTTATAGTACAATGAAGTACATCCGTCTTTAAAATGGAAGATGTTGGTTCAATCCCAACTAAGGATATCTGTTGGAGGCTTCTTACTATACATTGCAAATCTGTTTTGAATTCATGAAATGAAGGTAGTAAAAAAATTTTGAACAGTAAGTTTGGATGTGTTTATTTCAGGAATCAGAACAATTTGGAGTTTTCATGACAGTTGATGAAAATCATTAGGCTAGTTCAGTGTCTGTGAAGTATGTATTATACAGCAATAGCATTAATGTTATAGTTCTGGCTGACAGAATTAAGTGTTTATGTTGTACACTGGTTAAAAGTGCTGAGGTCTCCACCAGGACTTGAACCTGGAGTCCTTTTTATATAGAAAAGTGTGCTACATTACACTATAAAGATGTACTCAACACCAGGAACCATATGTATATATGTATGTTATTATTTTACATAAAAATATATAAAGAAACAGCCCCAACTGTAAAATGTATGCAAATGTAATATATATAGGTACTCTGAGTCACACTAGAGTATCATGCCAGATACATGGTATGATGCCCACACAGTCACAATACAGACGACATTATACAGACACCTGCAAGTGTAATATATATAGGTATTCTGAGTCACACTGGAGTATCATGCCAGATACATGGTATGATGCCCACACAGTCACAATACAGACGACATTATACAGACACCTGCAAGTGTAATATATATAGGTATTCTGAGTCACACTGGAGTATCATGCCAGATACATGGTATGATGCCCACACAGTCACAATACAGACGACATTATACAGACACCTGCAAGTGTAATATATATAGGTATTCTGAGTCACACTGGAGTATCATGCCAGATACATGGTATGATGCCCACACAGTCACAATACAGACGACATTATACAGACACCTGCAAGTGTAATATATATATGTATTCTGAGTCACACTGGAGTATCATGCCAGATACATGGTATGATGCCCACACAGTCACAATACAGACGACATTATACAGACACCTGCAAGTGTAATATATATAGGTATTCTGAGTCACACTGGAGTATCATGCCAGATACATGGTATGATGCCCACACAGTCACAATACAGACGACATTATACAGACACCTGCAAGTGTAATATATATAGGTATTCTGAGTCACACTGGAGTATCATGCCAGATACATGGTATGATGCCCACACAGTCACAATACAGACGACATTATACAGACACCTGCAAGTGTAATATATATAGGTATTCTGAGTCACACTGGAGTATCATGCCAGATACATGGTATGATGCCCACACAGTCACAATACAGACGACATTATATAGACACCTGCAAGTGTAATATATATAGGTATTCTGAGCCACACTGGAGTATCATGCCAGATACATGGTATGATGCCGCGCACAGTCACAATACAGGTGACATTATTCAGACACCTGCAAGTGTAATATATATAGGTATTCTGAGCCACACTGGAGTATCATGCCAGATACATGGTATGATGCCGCGCACAGTCACAATACAGACGACATTACACAGACACCTGCAAGTGTAATGTATATAGGTATTCTGAGCCACACTGGAGTATCATGCCAGACACATAGTATGATACCCACACAGTCACAATACAGACGACATTATATAGACACCTGATCGACCAGACCTAGAACTATCATCTAAATGGTGAGCACCACCATAGATAGATGTGGTCACAATAACCATATAATATTTTTTTATAGATGTGGTCTATAACAACCATAGACAGATGTGGTCACAACAACCTTAGACAGATGTGGTCACAGCAACCAAAGACAGATGTGGTCACAGCATCCATAGACAGATGTGCTCACAGCAACCATAGCCAGATTTGGTCAGAGCAACCATAGACAGGTCAATAACCATAGACAGATGTAGTAACAACAACCACAACAACCATAGACAGATGTGGTCACAATAACCATAGACAGATGTGGTCACAACAACCACATCAACCATAGACAGATGTGGTCACAGCAACCATAGACATATGTGGTCACAGCAACCATAAACATATGTGGTCACAGCAACCATAGAAGATGTGGTAACAACTACCATAGACAGATGTGGTCACAATAATCATAGACAGATGTGGTCACAACAACCATAGACTGATGTGGTCACAACAACCATAGACAGATGTGGTCACAATAACCATAGACAGATGTGGTTACAACAACCAGACAGATGTGGTCACAGCAACCATAGACAGATGTGGTCACAGCAACCATAAACAGATGTGGTCACAGCAACCATAGACAAATGTGGTCACAATAACCATAAAAGATATGATCACAACAACCATAGACATATGCAGTCACAGCAACCATAAACAGTTGTTGTCACAGCAACCATAGACAGATGTGGTCACAACAACATAGACAGATCCACAATAACCATAGACAGATGTGGTCACAGCAACCATAGACAGATGTTGTCACAATAACCATAGACAGATGTGGCCACAACAATCATAGACAGATGTGGTAACAACAAACATAAAAAATAGTGTGGTCATAACAACCATAGACAGATGTGTTCACAACAACCATAGATATGGTCAAAACAACCATAGACAGATGTGGTCACAATAACCATAGACAGATGTGGTCACAATAACCTTAGATAGATATGGTCAAAACAACCATAGATAGATGTGGTCACAATAACCATAATCAGATGTGGTCACAACAACCACAGGCAGATAAGGTCACAATTACCATAGATATATATGGTCACAATAACCATAAACAGATATGGTCACAATAACCATACATAGATATGGTCACAATAACCATAGATAGATATGGTCACAATAACCATAGACAGATGTGGTCAAAACAACCATAGACAGATATGGTAACAATAACCATAAATAGATATGGTCACAATAACAATAGACAAAAACCATAGACAGATATCATCACAATAACCATAGATATATGTGGTCACAAAAAACATAGATATGGTCACAATAACCATAGACAGATATGGTCACAATAACCATATACAATAACCATAGATAGATATAGTCACAATCACCATAGATCACTGACTTGTGCATGAATAGTTCATTTTATATAGAATGATAAAAGTGAGATGTTGTGTGAGACTAACTGCAAATTTTGACCATTCAAGACCAAAACTTCTGCAGAATGATTGTAAGAAAGGAGCCAAGCTCTTATGGCTATATATCTAATTTACTTGGATAATTTAGAATTGAACTACGAGTTCTATCTACCCAAAGGTTACAGGCAGATGGACTACTGACACAGTGTGATCACAAAAGCTCACGCTGAGCCTTGGTTTAGGTGAACTGGAGAAACAAGAGATATCTGCATTGATCGCAATCGATCTAAGTGAAGCTTTTGATACTGTTGACCATGATATACTTCTTGATGTTCTTCAAAGCCAGTATGGTGTCTGTGGGAAAGAAGCACTATGTTGGGTTGACTCGTATCTCAGACCACGTAGCTGCCGAGTGAGTGTAAATTCAACTTTATCACCCCACGTTTGCTACAATGTAGTGTCCCCCAAGGAAGTTGTTTGGGTCCTTGGCCCTATCTTACTTACGCGAGAACGCTATTTGATAATATTCCACCAAGCATTTCAGTTTATGGATTTGCAGATGATCATATTGCAAATAAACGTTTCTAACCAACATCAGTCAACAAGTAAATACATGCGATAAAAGAACTTGAACAATGTGCAGAGACAATTAACAACTGGATGAATGAGAACAAACTAAAGGTGAACACTTCAAAAACTGAGTTTATTATGTTTGGTAGTGGGCACAGTTGAATAAATGTAGTACAAAGGAAATAAACATTGCTGGTGATAAAATTAGATCTGAGAGTTGTATAAGATATTTTAGTGCTTTTCTAGATGAATTATTGAATTTCAAAGAGCATGTTAAAAGGAAGTGCCGTACAGCTATGTTAAATTACTTAAGAATTAAGAGTATACGTAATATTTAACTAAGGATGCCACTAAAATTCTCGTTCTGTCATTTGTTATTTCTCACCTGGGCTACTGTAATGCTATTTTATAACGTAAAGCAGAAATGGAAATAGACAAAATTCAATGAATCCAGAATATGTATGCAAAACTTGTTTTAAACAAGAAAAAATTTGACAGTTCTAAGCAAGCTCTATATGACATGCATTGGTTACCTATCAAAACTAGAATTAAATTTAAATTACTCTCTTTCATGTACAATTGCTCTATCAGCAATGCACCTGTCTATTTGTCTGAGTTGTTAACAAAATCTATTCTCAAAAGACCAGGTTTGAGGTCTTCAGACCCCACAGATAGGTGCTATGTTATTCCATTTAACAAAAGAAAGTGTTTTAGTGACAGAAGTTTTGGTACAGTAGGTCCTAGCCTGTAGAACAGTCTACCGTTGAGCATAAAGTTGTCTGAATTTGTAGAAAGTTTTAAAAAGAATCTGAAAACAGTTTATTTCCAAGATTTCTATGCATTGTTTTAAGGCACAAGTCTGTTTTATTTTAATCTTTATTTGAAATTTATGCAGTGATTTTATGTAATTTGAAAATTTTTATATGTTGTAATTATTCAGATTTATACTTATGTTTTATACCTTGAATATGAGCTTGTATAGAAACAGGCGTTTAATCAAATAAAGCAGTTTCAGTTTTAACTGACAAGCAAATCCACTGCATTCAGTTTCCTGTAAAACAACCTCCCATAAGATTATGTGAATTTCAACCTCATGTTGATGATTGTCCCCAAGGCATTAAAACTGCCAGAGTTACTCAGACAATGTAGTAGTAACTTATTACAGACGGACAGACAAACAGGAGGAGATTACAACCTATATCCCGCCACTTTTCATTGAAAAGGTGGGCAACAATTTTTCTATTATCAGAAATATATAGTCAAACCTGTCTTAGGCAGCCAGTCAAGAGAAGGAGCAAAAGTCTCCCTTTAAGACAAGTGGTTGCTTAATACAGTTTAATTTGCTCTGAAAGCACACATGGGAAATAGAAAATGTGGCTGTTAGACAAGTGGCTGCTCAACAGATTTGACTGTAAATGGATGTTTTGGACAAAATGAATTCTCATGATCAATCGTTCAACAAGTTGTTCTTAAGTAAACCTAAATTAAAGAATGACTTTTTATTTGTTGAAATTTCGTACGATATGAACTTGTAAACATGAATCACATGCAAATATGTGAGCCCATGAGCAGATGTAGAATTATAAAAGAATATTTAAAACCACTTAAAATAAAGTTGAAATTTCCAATATTAATTGGAGGCTGTCTGCAAGATAAACTTGGGAGCTTTCTTAAATCACTCTTGTAATAAATCTGTTTCCAGATAGAATTGTAATTTGTTTGAATATTTAGTGTCATTTTTTATGCCATTGAGGGCTAACAGATGATCAATTTACCTAACCACTCTTTCCTGAAATCCTGGAAGGTTAACTAGTACTCAAGCACATCCATCTCCACAAGCATCTGATAAATTTCCCACTTGAAGCAGCTGTGAAGGATGAATACCAATTGGACACCATTTTGAATATCAATCATCTTGGAAACTGCGGCCAAGTAGGGATTACAACTCACAACTGGATTGACAGTCAGACAAGCTACAGACTAAGCTAAATGGGCCGGCATTTTATTATTGTGTTAATATCAATCCTTAAGTGCTGTCGGTCACTCACCTCAAAGGAAATCTTATCAAATCAGAGTCTGTCTTACATGTCGTATTCTCTGGATTGTGGTACACCATTATAGTCTTGTACCCCATCTGTAACATATTTTCGTAATATAATATTTCGGCACAATAAATGTCAATACATTTTTGTTTGATTATTTGATTTATTGGTGCCGAACCTGAAAGTTAAAAACATGACTTATAATAAAAGGCAGCAATGTTTTTATCAGTTAAATAATACATGTATTTAAAAGGTTGGGTAAAGGATGTAAATGTACATGCATCTATGTAGCACCAAATAATTTGATGGCTTGGTGTAAGACTGGACAAAGTCACTTTTTAAAAATTGTTTAGGAAAAGCAAAGAACTGATTATATTCTGTTATATTTGGATAAGAAAGGACATAACAACACATAATGCTACAGAATCATACAGGAATTTATGCTATGTAATTTAATTTTTATAACTGAAAATAGTGTATCTGATAAGTGGACTCATTTTGCACTGAATATCTTGGCGCAAGAAAAGTCAAACTCAACTTAGACCTATTTTGCATGAAATATTTCAGTGCAAGACAATACCAAGTTGAGCTGGGCTTGTCTTGCACCGATACATTAAGAGTCATTCTAGACCAACTAGAGTCTTTTAAGTCTTGCAGGGAATTGTTATCATGTAAATAGCTTCAGTTTGGTACAGAACTCTGACTTTTTAAGAGTTATGATAATAATTATGAAGATAATAACTTTCAAAGTAATCAAAGTCTTTTATTTCATTTTAACATTTCAAATCAAAATGGAACATTATGTATGTCAGTTTTGGTAACTATTAATGACTTCATTGGCCTCTGCCATTAAAATGATAATTTAGCTAAATAAATAATAAGATATATCATCATGCAAACAGGAAGGGTTTGTTTTCAAATTAAATATCTCAAATATGAAACAAAATTTTATTGACTATTACAATATACATGTAATATTTTTTAACCAAAATAATATCTTTAAATATAAATCTACTGCTTTTATTTTTTTTCTTTAACAGTGTTATGTTTATAACTATCCCTAGCACAGCTCAAAATCACCCAGTCTATATCCATTTACCTATACATGAAAGTACTAGCTACACCTATAAACTACACCTATTTCATTTATGAACATCATACTGGGTATGATAAGCACATTGATATGCCTTTACACACCCCCAACTCAGATTTGTGGCTCAGAATGAGGTAAAATTGATGGTAGACTGAAATATTTGACTACTGACAACCCTTGTGGTCCCTGGTAATAATAGACTCATTGTCAATCTCTGCAGAGTGGTAGGAATCCTCTGAATGGGTGTCATGTTCATTTTATAGTTTTTTGTCATGTTCATTATTGTAGTTAAATTACCAACCCCTGTGTGGTTCTAGGGAGCCATTTCAGTGATGGCAAGAAAAGGATCAATGTGGTTTGTGCATGTCGTAAGAAGCGACAATTTGAGTAATATGACAGAATTTGCTGAATCTCTGCATTTCTGCCGGTATGAAGGTTCTAGGTTCATTCTGCATATTCATTTATTGATGTGATATTTTTCATCTGTGTGATAATTTGTTGTTTTTGTACATGTAGAGTGAATCTCGAATCTTCCTTTTGACATTTTGACAACCTTCAAAGTAACTATGAGCCATGCCTGTGAGGTTAAAATGTCACCAAATCATATTAGATGGAAAAAAAACAGAATTTTTTTTTTTTCATGAATTCCTGTAAATGGCATTTGAAGGTCAATGTTCCTGTAATGCAAAATATTTTTCTTGCATTCACAAGTTTACATTTTGTGGTGTTTTATCTCGTCATTAACACAGTTTCGGTTGTTTAACTAGACAAGCACTATGCTTTTATTTGACAAAATGCTGTTTTACACAAAGGGGTAATAACTTTCAATCAGACCATAAAATAAATCCAAATTCTGTTGATGTTGCTCTTAGTACTTTGACAAATATAGTTGAATTAAAAAAAATAATATCGAAATCTTTTTTTGTATCATAGTTAAACTCGCATGAAAATACCGACAAAACATTTGGAACTCAGTATAGTATATTTAGGAGGAGAATTGTAACTTTAATTTAAAGAAACTACAAAGTTGGCCATGTTTAAATATGTACAAAACACCTATAATGGTAATAACTGCTAAACCATATTCTTTGAGGAGGAGGAGGATATAAGGCAGTTACCCCCCCCCCCCCCCCCCCCCCTACACACACACACAAACTATCTTATGCCACACATGTGTGCAAAAAATTGTCCTTTCTATCAATAAATACTGTTATATTATGTTTAATCATGTAATCACAGTCTAATACCAGTACTTATAAAAAAACTCATTATGATTTTAGTATTATTTTAAGTTTGTTTTTATCTTTTCTTTCACCTGTTACTCTTACATTTCTATCTTTTTTCTCTTTCAAATTTATTTGTTTGACAACTACGACACTCAATATGTTCTTTGTTGTAGGGGGAGAGCTGAATCAAATGTTTGAATAACTTGTGGCCCAAACCCATTTCTAAATTGTTAAAAGCGTTTTAATATAGTAAACCACTGCAATAACAAACTCTTTTCAAAACAACAGAAGTCTATCTGATGCTTTAAATATTGGTTTAGTAAAATATTTCACTGCAAGACAAGATCAACTCTACTTGGACCTGTTTTATGTAACAGAATTTAAATGAAAGACAAGACCAACTCTACTAATACCTGTTTTATGTAACAGAATTTAAATGCAAGACAAAAAATCAACTCTACTTATACCTGTTTTATGTAACAGAATTTAAATGCAAGACAAAACAAACTCTACTTGGACCTGTTTTATGTAACAGAATTTAAATGCAAGACAAAACCAACTCTACTTGGACCTGTTTTATGTAACAGAATTTACATGCAAGACAAAACCAACTCTACTTGGACCTGTTTTATGTAACAGAATTTATATGCAAGACAAAACCAACTCTACTTGGACCTGTTTTATGTAATACAATTTAAATGCAAGACAAGACCAACTCTACTTGGACCTGTTTTATGTAACAGAATTTGAATGGACCTGTTTTATGTAACAGAATTTAAATGCAAGACAAGACCAACTCTACTTATACCTGTTTTATGTAACAGAATTTAAATGGACCTGTTTTATGTAGCAGAATTTAAATGCAAGACAAGACCAACTCTACTTGGACTTGTTTTATGTAAAAAAATATAAATGCAAGACAAAACCAACTCTACTTGAACAGAATTTAAATGCAAGACAAGACACACTCTACATTGACCTGTTTTATGTAACAGAATTTAAATACAAGACAAGACCAACTCTACTAATACCTGTTTTATGTAACAAAATTTAAATGCAAGACAAGCTAACTCTACTTGGACCTGTTTTATGTAACAGAATTTAAATGCAAGACAAGACCAACTCTACTTATACCTGTTGTATGTAACAGAATTTAAATGCAAGACAAGACCTACTCTACTTGGACCTGTTTTATGAAACAGAATTTAAATGCAAGACAAGACCAACTGTACTTATACCTGTTTTATGTTACAGAACTTAAATGCAAGACAAGACCAACTCTACTTGGACCTGTTTTGCGCCTATGAAAACTTGTTTTATTAGATAGACTTTTTTGTTTCTTAGCAACAATATTAAAATAAGTAAGAATAAAAGTATTATTTTCACAAGATGTGTATTTCTATGTGCTTTATTCAAATATGTAAAAAAGTGATTTTGTGAAAAATAGCGACTTGGACCAGTCTTGGGCCAAGCCATTGCAATGTTCTTCTGCAAATAACTGGTAATCTTTCTCCCAACATGATCTTTTGGTGGAGTTCTGATTTGAATGATGTCAGGGTGGCAGCAGACCTGTATACAATATTATAGCAAACTAGCCACTCATATTACAGAGACCCTTTATACTATTTACAGTCAACTCCCACCTGCCTGAGTTCCTCGGAACAGTTAACACCACACCTGTCATAAACAATCATCTTTTTAACTTTCCTGTTAAACACACTATTCATAGTGCTCTTATACGACAGACAGACAGACAGACAGACAGACAGACAGACAGACAGACAGACAGACAGACAGACAGACAGACAGACAGACAGACAGACAGACAGACAGACAGACAGACAGACAGACAGACAGACAGACAGACAGACAGACAGACAGACAGACAGACAGACAGACAGACAGACAGACAGACAGACAGACAGACAGACAGACAGACAGACAGACAGACAGACAGACAGACAGACAGACAGACAGACAGATTTATTTCTGAATACACTAGGAACTCTGAAAAACGCTGAAAGTGACAGTACAGGGAGTTGCCTTACATGCGTTTTCTCCATACTTACACGGTCTTACTATGTACTGACTACGTACTGACTGGGGTACTGAAATGCGCTGACACAGGTATTACAAGTCCATCTTATAAGACTGTCAAAGGTATTATAATACCCCCAAAATACGGTCTTACAAGTACTTTTACAGTAACCTGATATTTGTGATACAATTGTTGATCATTTTACATTTATTTTATCAGTTATCTCTTAATTTTGTTCTTAATTTCAATTATTGCTTATTGTGTATTTGAAAATAAAACAAGTTTCAATTTTTCATGAACAAAAAAGATTTGTTCAACAATATAGCACTATGGTTAAGTATAGTGAAAAAAAATATGTTTAACCACAAATCATGGAAATAGAAAAAATATGTAGAACGAATAAGGAGATGAACGTATCTTTATTTTAAACACGTGTGTGCTATCGAAATTCAGACAAGCCAAGTACCTGCAGACAATTACCTGTCAGGGTATCGTTATCATTAATTTGCTGGGCCCAGTTAGCTCAGTTGGTTACACGTCTGACTATCAATCCAGGGGCTGTGAGTTTGAATCCCCAACTGGCAACAGTCTCCATGATGAATGATATGCAATATTGTGTCTCACTGGCATTCGTCTCTCACTGCTGATTTAAGTGGGGAAGTTATCAGTTACTTGTAGAGGTGGGATGTGCTCCAGTATTGGTTAACCTTTAGGATCCAAGGAAACAGCAGTTAGGTTAACTGATTGTCTGTTAACCCTCGATGGCATAAAAATGATGCTAAATATTCAATGAATCAATCAATCATCATTAAATTGAAATACAGTATGGTGACCTATTGTGAAAAATAAGGATGTTTTAAAAGTAAAGTGCATTAGTAAACCAACTAGTTTGTAGACTTATTTAGATTTAAATTTAATATGCACCAGCGTTAGCACTGCTGGCCTAGGCTTGGAATTTTCCCCCAGACAATTAAAACAAAATCTGTTAAAATTCAAATTCCTGTAATTGATTGATATGTTTTACATAATAAATTACACATATTATAAGAGAATGTGCTTACATGTTAAAAATAATCTGGGGAAGGACCCTTTCCATAGAAAAGTAAGGGCTTAGGCCTGCCCTTTTAAATTTATCAAGCTACGCCACTGACATACATGCATTATGCGTGCCCACCTGATTTTAGTAAAATCTAAGATCTACAAGTGTAATGTCAAACTTTGACTATAAACAAATTATGAAACATTGAAGCTGGGCTGATGCTTATATTTAATTCTGTATATTTCTTAAGTAGCGAACATGAAACATATCCCAAAATATTGACACAGTTCAATTTATGTAAGGATATCCAACACGATTTTAACAAAACCTCATGTGTAGACACCAGTTGGAACATTCCATTATTGATAAGGTGTTATTATTGTAACTGGGACAGGTATATTTACTAAAAGTCTCCGGATTTTATTTATTTTTCAAAAAATATTCAGCTAATGACATTTATAATTATTACTTCCTGTACGAAAACTTCCAGGCGGATTCCACCCGGAATCCAGGCTGATAAAATAATAATTTTCCAGGCGGACTAAATGTCCGGGCGAATTAAACTAAGTTGACACGGACTTCTATTTTAAGTAACATTTATATAGTAAAATCGACGAAATATTTAAATTAGTCCGGGTCATGTGACCATGTCCAGGCAGAATTCTATAGAATTATTCCGCCTGGAAATTAAATACCTAGGCGGAAAAATTTCCAGGCGGATTTTAAAATGTCCGGGCGGACTTTATAAATGTCCGGGCGGACTTTTAAAATGTCTGGACGGACTTTTAAAATATCCAGGCGGAATTCTAAAATGTCCAGGCGGACTTTTAAATTGTCCGGGTGGAATTCTAAAATATCCAGACGGAATTCTTAAAAGTCTGGGTGGAATTTTAAAATGTCCAGGCGGATTTTTAGAATTCCACCCGGACTATCAGAATATCCATGTATACAGGCTTTACAAATGTCCAGGCAGTTTTTTCTGTAAATATTTTTTTAATATAATTATATATATATTAAAAATTTATATAAAAAAATTGTATTGACTACAAAAAGGATGGACAGACAAATTACCATGAAATATGCATTTTCTATTCTATAGCTGATACAAAAAGTAAAATGATATGATTTGTTTAACATTTATTAACAATCTGAAACACAAATAGCAAACACAATTTCAAATTCATTGCATTCCTACATGTAAAAATTCTATAAGTCATTCTGTAGGTATATGAATTCCAAACAAGATGGTAAACGGCTGCTTTTTAAATCTTGCCCCTTTAAATTACGGTACCATCTGGCATATATGAAATTATTAATGGATAAATGAAACGTTAGGATCAAAAGGACATGAATAACTCTACTTGCAACATCAGGACAGATGAACATTTCAGAGGAAATGTTTTTTTGTAAGTTCTACATCAACAAATTTTTTGGAGACTACCATGCAATGCTATACATAAAATATCTAAAATCTAGGCCTTGAACTTTTAGAGAATATGTTTTTTTTAATGTTTCACTTAAAATGTACTTATGAGCCCTGTGACGGAAGCATTTATGGTTGAATTATGCTGGTTCAAGAACTCATCCGAGATCTTGTGGTTATATAACTGCTATGCAAATTTAGCTAAGATTCAATGAAAAATGATGGTGCTATTGCATCTACAACCTTTTCCCTATGTAACTCTATGTAAAAGTGACACCTGTTGCAGCCTTAAATTTGACCCCAAAGACCCCAGTTTGAACAAATATTTTAGGCGACCTTGAGGCTTCATGCAATGCAACATGAAAAAAAATGTAAGGTCTAGGCCTTGAACTTTCAGAAAAAATCTGTAAGTTTCACGTAAAATGTGCTCGAATCGCGCTGATTCAAGAGCTTGTCTGAGATATTGTGATTATATAACTGGTGTGCAAGTTTGGTTAAGATTCAATGAAAAATAAGTGCTATCACATTTACAAGAAAAAGATTAACAGACGGACGTCGGACAATTTACCATGACATAAGCCCTGCTAGCCTTTGGCCAGTAGAGTTAAAAATGAAATGGACAGAAAAATAAAATTTGACAGGTGCTGTCTTATACAATTTTTATACATGCTTTTAAAATGTATTAAACTAAAACACAATAGCAAAAACAATGTCTCTAATTCATTTCAATCCTAGTTTTTATATGACAATTTATATAATGAATCATACTGATGGATTTTAAGAAAGCATGTTGTTTTTGAATGGATGGAGGAAGGTCTCCTGTAAAAGTATATCCATTAAGGGTACTTCAATTTTTTTTCAGTCAACAAATCATCCATATTACTTTGGCACAATTTTTTAACCAATGAATAGTAAATTATTAAAAAAAATAAAATAAAATAATATATTCATGTTATATATAAAAAAAAACCCATCATAGTGTTAGAGTTTAAATCAAGGAATAGTGTATTAAAAAAAAAGAAAAGTTAGATGTTGAATCACCCCTCACCCACTCGAGTAAAGAAAAAGTCATACCCTATAAATATAAAATTTATGTTAAAATAAAACACTGTTATCATGTGATGAATAAAGTTCAAGCCAATTGATAATGACTTGGTAAAGACATAAAAAGTTCTTTATATTTAAAATTTCTGTTTTGCAATCATTAAAATAATCAATACTAAACGATTCCAATATACATTTCTATATTTTTGATCTTCAACATCTATTAGTTTACAAACTCACTTTGTAATGAAACTATATTATCGTAATGAAACTAAATTAGAATAATACAAGAATGACAACAAAAATGCTTATGAATATCATTTACAAATTATTTTCATTTGCAAGTGTTAATTCAACAGTTTCTCTCGCAAACTTTCAAACTCACAGTCAGATGCCCCCTTCCCACTGTGTTAGTAAATTTCCCAAAATATTATTTACAACAGTAAATGGGGGGTGGGGGTGGGGGTTAAGAAGAGGGATAATTAAATGGCTATTGGACAGAGTGTTTCTGTTGTCATTCATATGTAAGTTATATCATTAGTTTACCAAATTAAATCAATTCAATTTAGTGTAAACTGTACTTAACTACAATGCAAACTAAATAAGATATCAATAATTTACAGAGCTAATAGATACACCACAGCTTTTTTTGTGCATATAGGTATTGCTTTCATTGACATTTGGTTCATCAATCACTAATTGTTTCGAGTCACAGCTTGTACAGTGTGACCATATTCTGCAAGTCTAAATATAGCAGGTCTAACCCATCACTACTATTATCAAGATGAGAAACTCAGAAAACACAAGTGGATGTGCTTTCTTTTTTCAATATAGTTGTTCCTCCTTTTGATTTTTTAATTGTTAATATATAGGTAAGTCCTCTTCTTTATGTACAAAGCTGTCCGCAAGAATAACGATAGTGATTGAGCCACAACAGCTCCGCCACTAAGTTTTACCAAATGTTTTCCATAATTTAGATGTTTGGCACATTCTGAAGTTCACTCAATATTCTCTCAAGCTGCACTGGCATAGGCTGTCTTCAGATGTTTGAGTCTATTCAAAAGATGTGTATAATTCTTTTCACTCATCCAAAACTATATTCGCATCATGTCCGGCTTGTCATCTGGCAGGGTTATGTACTGTCATTCAACTAATACATTTAGCCTTGCTGGTACCATTCCTTCATCGACAAATACTGATTGCAAACAGTAGAGGTGTACATCACACTTTGTGGCATCTGAAATATTAAACACAAAAAACAATAAATAAATAATTGTAACTCAAACACATCATAAAATTTGTTGTCAAATTATCATAAGTTTATACTTTTATATTCTGAATTCTGAACTTGGATAAAGAAGCAAATGAAATTGAAAGTTTGTCTCTCTTAACAACATAAACTGATATAAAATTTACAAAAATAAACAGACCGCGGTGATGTCTAGTGGTAGAGGTCCGCCTCACATGCGGAAGGTTGTGGGTTATTTTCCCCGACCGGGTCATACCAAAGACTTAAAAAATGGTACTAGAAGCTTCCTAGCTTGATGCTCAGCATTTTGAGGAGAGTTCAAGTCTGGTTATATAATATGACTGGTCGGGGTATCATACCATGTGTCTGCGGTATGATACTCCAGTGTGAAAGCACTCAGAATATTGTCTCAAGCAGACATCGTCACGATATGATTGAAAAGTTGTTGAAAGCGACGCTAAACACCATACAACAACAAAATTATTCACTGCTATTGTTATTGGGTAATTTTTTTGGTTTACACAAGATTTTACTATTTCAACTGACAAAAAAACTGAAGAAGAAGAAGAAGAAAAAAACAAATTTTCACTGTTCATAGGGGGAAAAAACACTGACAATGTCATGGGTTTTCACAATTTTTTATAATTATAAAAAATATGAACATATATGTTGCTATGAAAAATATTAATTTATCAAAGTATACATGTAAATAAATGCATTTCATTACAAAAAAACACGAACCTGTTAATTACTCATGTGATGCATGTATTTCTTCCCTGGTGGTTGAGACATCATTACACGTTTATATCTGTTGCTGTTGGTATAAATTAGATCTGTAAACAGTGACACTTTCTTGACCTTTGGATAGTTTATCAGCAGATACAGCTGGTTCATTTGGAGTGTATGTATGGGTTCTTTACTGTATCCAAAATCACAAAATCTTTACTATAGCCACACAACACGAAAGCAATTTCAATTTCAAAACACTCGTGTTTACTAAGAGTTATAACTGCCATTTCATGTAAGCGACAATATGATTGGTTGAATTTCAAAAGGAGGACCAATGAAATAATACGTTACAGGCCAAAGCTTGCAGGTGTGGATATGACTAATTTTCCCTATTTTTAATAACATGTGTTAATTATTGTCATCACAACATGGTAAATAGGTGCTGCATTTATAGGGTTTAAGAGTAGATAAGATAACATATGAACTAGTGAATAATTAAATAAACAATGCTTAGTGTTTAACAATAAGACAGTAAATAATATTAATTTATATAGTTATGTAAATTGAATATTAATATGTAATAAATTAATTTACTTTTAAAATAAATTTGATTGAAATATTGTGTATATGTTCTTTTTTTTAAAGGAAAGGGATTAATGTGATGGTAAAACAGGTCATGGTCAAGGTCAAGGTCACTGTTGCTAAACAAAAGAAAAAAAAATATTGCCTTTGACAACTTTTGTTTTCCTATTACATAATTTGATGAAAGTTTGTGAATTTAAGGTTCTCAAGTAATAGTTTAAGTGATTTGAGATTAACTTTGAGTTAAATCAAGTCAAGGTCACTCTTACATAAAAATCTTCACAGGAACTGAGAGACCAAATTTATTTATATTTGTTTTAAATGATCTCAATCAATCAGGTTTTCGAGTTTGTTCAAGTAAAGGGAATAGGGTCCATTGGGGCCTAGTAAGGGGACTGATTTTAATACTATGGAAAAACAGGAAATAATGTTTTTCTTGTTTATTTTTCGGAGATATTTCTTGTAATGTATTGAAAATTACTATGTTATTATATTATTAAACTAATAAATCAAGACACCATGACTTGCTTACTACCAAAGATTAAGAACGTAAAAGAACAAAAACCAAGATTTCTAATTACAAACTTGGTGAAGTCTTCCATTAACATTCTATTTGCTTTGTACCATTCTCATTCACATTTAAAATTTAACAATAATTCTTTTTTTTTTGTGTGTTTATTTTTTTTTAAAGAATTTCATTTAATGAATAAATGCAATACCACAAGACAAAATGCTGTATTTGTAGAGTCGGTGCTAATGTGTTATACCTCAGTGATTTGACTTATATTTTTGGATGATGTGTAACCGGTGCTAATTTCCAATAATTTGCACTTATTTTCCACTGAAAAAAAATAAAATAAAAAAATGGTAGTTTAGGAATACAGCATTAAGTGTACTTAAAGTATCTACAATGCCATTTTTTTGTATATATTCATGTATTCTGATTATTATTTCACACTGTAATAAACCAGTAATTAGTGGTTATAGTTCTTCTGTTTTCATATACTTGCCCTTTTCTATAATTGTTCGACTCTTCTCTGTACTCTATAAAACAAGTGCAATGCACCATATGAAGTCAAATATGTAGCTGTGGTTCAAGATAATTTGTATTAATTATTAATGTCTAAAAAACAACTTAAAGGTACAGTATGATAATATACTATATTGAAAATCAATAAAATCTACATTAAATCAGCAAAAAGCTAATTTTTATATATCATATGATTTACAAACATTAATTAAAAAACTAATGAATAAACCTAATGCATTTGATGAGTCCAAAATGTTGGGTACTGAAAATTTCTAAGTATGAGATTTCCGTGTGAATTGTAACATTTTGTTGCTCTTTTTTTTCTAAGTATGAAATTTCCGTCTTCTCAAAATGTTTAAGTATTAAAAATCCGTGTTAAGATAGAAATTCCGGGCGGACTTGTAGAAATTCCGGGCGTAAAAATTGTTAAGATTTAAAAATCCGTGTTCGAGGTTGAAATTCCGGGCGGAAAAGACAGAATGTCCACACGGACTTTTGCCATAATTTCCGTGTCCGCCTGGAATCTGGGCGGAAAATAGTGATTCCGTGTGATTTTCACACGGAATCCGCCTGGACTCCGCCTGGAATCCGGGTAGATTTTTCATACAGGTTGGACTAATACACAAGCTTTGAAACAAAGATATACATACAAACCAAAGTGTGATTTGAATAATTCACTAGGATTCATAATGCACTCTCCCTCTCGTGAAAGTAGTAAAATAACATGCATTTTTTTCTGTTCAAAATGCAATAGTGATATAGATATTATTTTAACCAATATAATATTTATCATTATTACATCGGCTAGTGACTGCTTCTGTGACTGTCATTTTTAGAATATCTCGTATGTTATGGATAACCTACTAATTGATTTGTTCAATGTTAATATTTGTTTAAAACTATCTATTTCTAATTCCTTGGTGTAATCTAATATTAGATATCAGAATTAATAAAGGCCTATTTAAACTACACTATTACCGTACACCCATTTACCAGATCATTTTCGGTTGTTTCAGAGCCAGCAATACTGTTTTGTGTATCTCTGTACGTGTATCACAGAGTTTATATATATATAAGAAACTTTCAAATGCTAAAACTTTGTTATAAACCCCATAATAAGCACAATACGATAATAAAATATACACGTATTCTAATTGCTTCATAAAAATGACTTCCATTGATAATTTAACTTTAATTTCTAGATGATATTAATAAACTGAAGTTTGCTATGCAACATCTGATGTAATAATGGATAATAATTTTATATAGCAGCATTTGTAAAACAGTCACACACAAACATTTACGGATTACTGCACAGCGAGTTACTTGTGAGGGTCATATTTTTGTTATCTATCTTGTAAATTATAAAGATGCTGAACAATTTCCTAAAACATTGACTTTCGTTCAGAGCACATCAATATGAACACATGAGGGAATATCTTAGACGAAGGGTAATTACAGGCAATTATCATCTTTACCATCTGTTTAAGTAGCTATGTGAATATCACATGTTTGAAGCCATTCAAAGGAAGGAGCAAAAGTGCACTTTTAAGACAGGTTGTTGATTAATGCAGGTTTATTTATTCTGAAATCAAAAGAAATAACAAATGTGGCAGCTTAAGACAAGAGGTTGTTCAATAGAGGTGACCACTTACACAGGTTCGGCTGTACCATTAAATGGCTTGATCAGTAATTCATTTAAGACTAAAAATGTTTGAGTATATATTTAAATGACTTGATAAATAACTATCTTTGCTACATAAAGTCACTCACCCTGCCTCTAAATGCCTCCAACTGTTCATCTAAGTCTCTGATATTCCGAAACTTGTGTAAGAACCATTTAGCTATCTTTGTTAAGTCATACAACTCATCTATACTGTAATTCTTAAGTAATGCACTTGTTCCAAAGACATCTCATCCTAAGACATCCTGTTTCACGTTTTTAGACAACCCGTCCCAAGTTTTGAGACATTTCCATGCAACATTTCAGATAACAGAGTGTAAGCTAACACAGTTTTGAACAACTGAGTCATCATTTCCAATTTATCACTCACTGCTCTGTCTGTCTGTCTGTCTGTCTGTCTGTCTGTCTGTCTGTCTGTCTGGGCAGACAAATAGGTATTTAAGTGTCTAGGGTTTAGGGTTAGTAATTTTTATGGACAGTTGAAAAGCTGTTGAAAAAACATTAAGTGGCTGTTCTAGACACTTAAAAAACAGGTCTTAGGTGGCTTTTTTTCTCTTACGTGGCTAAGCCACTTAAATACCCGTTTGTGAGAACGTCCGGTCTGTCTGTCTGTCTGTCTGTCTGTCTGTCTGTCTGTCTGTCTGTCTGTCTAACTTCACCACTCACTGCCCTGTCTGTACAACTTCATCACTCACTGCCCTGTCTGTACAACTTTATCACTCAATGCCCAGTCTGTATAACTTCATCACTCACTGCTCTGTGTGTCTGTCTGTCTATAATTTCATCACTCACTGCGCTGTCTGTATAACTTCATCACTCACTGCTCTGTCTCTACAACTTCATCACTCATTGCTCTGTCTGTATAACTTCATCACTCACTGCTCTGTCTCTGCAGCTTCATCACTCACTGTTCTGTTTGTATAACTTCATCACTCATTGCCCTGTCTATATAACTTCATCACTCACTGTTCTGTCTGTATAACTTCATCACTCACTGCTCTGCTCTGTCTGTATAACTTCATCACTCACTGTTCTGTCTGTATAACTTCATCACTCACTGCTCTGTCTGTATAACTTCATCAGTCACTGTTCTGTGTCTACAACTTCATCACTCACTGCTCTGTCTGTATAACTTCATCAGTCACTGTTCTATCTGTATAACTTCATCATTCACTGTTCTGTCTGTATAACTTCAGCATTCACTGTTCTGTCTGTATAAATTCATCACTCACTATTCTGTCTGTATAACTTCATCACTCACTGCCCTGTCTCTACATCTTCATCAATCACTGCTCTGTCTGTATAACTTCATCACTCACTGTGACATCTGTATAACCTCATCACTCTCTGTTCTGTCTGTATAACTTCATCACTCACTGTTCTGTCTGTATAACTTCATCACTCACTGCTCTGTCTGTATAACTTCATCACTTACTGGTCTGTCTGTTTAACTTCATCACTCACTGTTCTGTCTGTATAAATTCATCACTCACTGTTCTATCTGTATAACTTCATCACTTCCTGCTCTGTCTGTATAACTTCATCACTCACTGTTCTGTCTGTATAAATTCATCACTTACTGCTCTGTCTGTATAACTTCATCACTTACTGCTCTGTCTGTATAACTCGGCTTCCATGCTGACTGTGTTAAAATTTGACCAAACAACTAAATGACAATGATTAATCCCCGAGATACAATAGTGGAATATATGTTTATGCAGTGTTATTTATAGCATCTCTGAATAACATTTTTCCTAATTCTTTGTGATATAATGCACAGCAGAGTTTTATATTTGCCAACTGTTTAATAAATGAGCACTCATGCAAGATCCTCGTACCCACAACCAGTCCTCAGTGGCACAAAGTTGAGACAACAGCACCTCAGACTACTCGGCAATGCAGGTCCCCTCACCAGAACACCATTAAAAGTGATTTGTTAATTGATACAACACACTGGAGTGTAGCAAGCAACACATAAGTCTCCTACCAGTTTAATTTTGTCACCAAAGCAACCACAATTTCTGTCCATATAAAATGATATTATTGCACTCTATCCACATGCAAAGTTTCACAAATCTAGCTTGGATGCATACTGTGTAAACTATCCAGACAGAAGCCGGACAGACAGAGGTTAATACCTATAGTTCCATCTGACAGTGTGCGTAACCGGTAGAGACTAATAAAGTTAAGTTTAGTCACCTCCATGACATCAGGTTCGAAACCTCTCGTCCATCATACATAGCACTTTCTGGAAGGCTTCCTCGAACTTTCTGCCAATAGCCATCACCTCACCCACACTCATCATGGAACTGCCAATCTGCGAGATTTTATTTTACAGTAAAAAAGGTAACTACAAGTTACTACATACTGAATCCAGTTGAGGTAAGAAGCAGGGCCTGAAATTCACTCTACTGGCAACAATTAGACAGGTGAACATTTTAGAAGATCTTTTTTTTTTGTAAATTCCTCTAAAATTGTGGGGTTGTTACTGTGCCCACACAAAAAGTTAGATTTTATTGATGTTTAACATATGTAAAACTGTGACCACTGTGATAACCCAGGACCAGGTTTGAACAAACTTTTTAAGTTTCCCTTAAAATATGCTTATAAGCTCCCTGGTGGGGTCATATGTAGTTGAATCTGGTTGGTTTAAGAATTTGATTGAGATCTTTTGGGTGCTACTGCAACTACATGAAGTTGACGGACAATGTACCATGTCATTAACTCTGCTGACCTTTCGGCAATAAAGCTAAAATAAGGTTGCTATTCTAAATTCAAGAAAAAGTTAACGGACGGGTGATTACTGGCAATGTGTAATGACTTCAGCCTTGCTGTCCTTTAACCATCACTGGGCTGGATTAGCTAAGTCAGTAGTATTTCTGATTATCAATCCAGGGTTCGTAAGTTTGATTCCCAACCTGGCAATAGTCTCCGTGATGACTGATATACGACATTGTGTCTCATTATCATTCGTCTCTCACCACTCATTCAAGTGAGAAAGTTATCAGTTACTTGTGGAGATGGGGTGTGCTTTTCAGGATCCCATGAAACAGTGATAAAACTGACCTTATGTTAGCTCTCGATGGCATAAAAAGGATGCTTAATATCCAATCGATCAATCAATCTTTAGCTATTAGAGCTAAATTAAGGCTCATATAACATCTACAATAAGCAGTTAACAGATGGACAAACAACAAAACATGAACCATGTACCATGACATTATTTTATGCAAAGCAAACCATTCTTGAGTAATCACATAAAAAGAATGTGCTATTGTGTCTACAACATTTTCCCTATATACCTCTATGCAAAACCATGACCTCTGTGGTGGCCCCAAATTTAACCACCGGGGTCCAACTACAACAAACTTTTTAAGGGGACCTCCATGCAATGCTACATGTAAAATATCTAAATTCTAGGCCTTGAACTTTCAGAGAGAAATGTTTTATGAAGCTTCCTTTTAAATGTGCTTATAGACACTGTGGCAGGGGCATTTGTAGTAGAATCATGCTGGTTCAAGAACTTGTCCAAGATCTTATCTTATAACTGCTGTACAAGTTTGATTAAGATTCAATGATAAATGGGGGTTAGTATCGTGTCTACAAGAAAAAAAGGTTAACAGAAGGAAGACAGACAACAGACTATTGACCATGACATGAGCCCTGCTGGCCTTTGGCTTTGGTTTCAGTGTAATTTCTTATCACCATGGTTTCATTGTAATTTCTTACAACCATGATTTCAGTGTAATTTTTATTTGCACGGTTTCAGTGTAATTTCTAATCACCACGGTTTCAGTGTAATTTCTAATCACCATGGTTCCAGTGTAATTTCTTATCTGCACGGTTTCAGTGTAATTTCTTATCACCATAGTTTCGGTGTTATTTCTGATCTCCATCCTTTTAATGCAATTTGTATCTCAATCAATTTTATTTCTTTTCAATATTATTTCTTATCACCACGGTTTCAGTGTAATTTTTTATCACCATGGTTTCAGTGTAAATTCTTATCTCCATGGTTTCAGTGTTATTTCTTATCTCCATCTTTTTAATGCAATTTTGCATTTCAATTAATTTTATTTCTTTTCAATGTTAATTCTTATCACCGTGGTTTCAGTGTAATTTCTTATCTTCATGGCTTCTGTGTAATTTCTTATATCCATGTTTTATATGCAATTTATTTTCTCCATGCTTTTAATAATTTTGCATTTCAATTTATGTAATTTTCTTATCTCCATGGTTTCAGTGTTATTTCTTATCACCATGGTTTCATTGTAATTTATTTTCACCATGGTTTCATTGTAATTTCCTATGTCCATGGTTTCAGTGTATTTTCTTATCTCCATGGGTTCAGTGCAATTTCTTATTTCCATGGGTTCAGTGTAATTTCTTATCTCCATTGTTTCAGTGTAATTTCTTATATCCATGGTTTCAGTGTAATTTCTTATCACCATGGTTTAGTGTTATTTTTATCACTATGGTTTTAGTGTAATTTCTTATCTCCATGGTTTCAGTGCAATTTCTTATCTCCATGGTTTCTGTGCAATTTCTTATCTCCATGGTTTATGTGTAATTTCTAATCTCCATGGTTTCAGTGTGATTTGTTATCTCCATCTTTTAATGTAGATTCTTATATTCTTGCTTTTAATATAATTTTGCATCTCAATTAATGTAATTACTTATCTCCATGGTTTCAGTGTTATTCATTATCACCATGGTTTCACTGTAATTTCTTATGTCGATGGTTTCAGTGTTATTCCTTATCTCCATGGGTTCAGTGTAATTTCTTATCACCATGGTTTCAGTGTTTTTTTTTATATCCATGGTTTTAATGTAATTTCTTATCTCCATGATTTCAATGTTATATCTTATATCCATGTTTCAAGTGTAATTATCTGTACAGTATATTCAGTAAAGCTATTGATGACGGTAAAGAAGTTCGCGTTAGATTTTTTGACATAAGCAAAGCTTTTGATAAAGTTTGGCACAAAGGTCTAATAGTCAAGTTAAAAGCAGCAGGAATGTCAGATCAGCTTATAAATTTACTAAATGACTACCTAAAAGATAGGCAATGTTCAATGTGTTGTTTTGCCTTGTACCAAATCTGATTGGACATTAATCAAGGCCGGAGTGCCTCAGGGGTCCATTTTAGGTCCACTTCTATTTTTAGTCTATATTAATGACATAGTATCTGATATCGTATCTAACATTCGTCTTTTTGCAGATGATACAAGCCTATACTTTATAATCAATCACAATAACAATATAAACAATGCTGCACAAATTTTGAATTCCAACATCAACAAAATCACTGAATGGTCAAAACAATGGCTTGTAACTTTCAATCCGTCGAAGACTGAATCACTTCTTATATCTAGGAAACGTAATCAACCCGTCCATCCGCCACTATATATGCATAACTAACAAATATCAGAAGTACAATCACACAAACACTTAAATATACTTTTATCAAACAACTGTACCTGGCGCTCTCATATTGAATACATAAAACTGAAATATCAGCTAGACAGAAGATCCTTGGAGACTATATATACATCTTTTATCTGACCACTGTTAGAATATGATAACACAATCTGAGATAACTGCACTAAATAAGAAAAACACGAGAAAAAATTCAACATGAAGCAGCACGCATTGCAACTGGAACAACAAAACTTATATTAATTAATAACTTAAACATAGAAGTTGGGTGTGAAAGTCTAGAAACTTGAAGGACAAAACACAAATTAATTATTTTCTATAAAATGGTAAACCATATGACTCCTCCCTACTTATCTGCACTAGTACCATCCCAAAAAGGTGAAAATTTCCCATATAATCTCAGAAATAGAAACATAACAATAAATGGATCAAATACACAGGTGTCAGACATATGTACACATTCAGTCCTGAAAACAAACTTAACATAACAATAAATGGATCTGGAACACAGGTGTCAGACATACGCACACATTAAGTCCTGAAAACAAACCAAACATAACAATAAATGGATCAGGTACACAGGTGTCTGACATACGTACACATTGAGTCCTAAAATCAAACCAAACATAACAATAAATGGATCAGGTACACAGGTGTCTGACATATGTACACATTCAGTCCTAAAAACAAACCAAACATAACAATAAATGGATCAGGTACACAGGTGTCTGACATATGTACACATTCAGTCCTAAAAACTAACCAAACATAACAATAAATGGATCAGGTACACAGGACGTGTCTGACATACATAAACATTCAGTCCTAAAAACAAACCTAACATAACAATAAATGGATCAGGTACACAGTTGTCTGACATACATACACATTCAGTCCTAAAATCAAACCAAACATAACAATAAATGGATCAGGTACACAGTTGTCTGACATACATACACATTCAGTTCTGAAAACAAACCAAACATAACAATAGATGACATGTATAACAAAATATACCACAGACACCTCCCTTTAACAGTATTCTCCCCAGTTAACATCACAAGCCTTTAGAACTAGTCTAAAATCATGATCACATCATAATCCAATTTTGGTTAGTTATCATAGTGTGGTATGGTAAAAAAGCATGGACTATTTTAATAGAAATCAGCTCATAAATTGTCTCTTAAGCATGTATGTTGGTGTAACAGGAGCCAGTCCAGACAATGGGCTCAACTTTTGTACCTCGGATACATGAACGAAAGTACAGGGGTAACACTAAATACCCTATCAATATTATAAGAGAAATGAATGACAGATTCTATTATCTATTATGGAAACTCGGAAAAGAACAAAAATCAATGGTGGGTTTACACCTACTAAGCAAAGAATTGAAAATATATTGTAGTAATAGGTCATAAAAACAATACGGTATATCAAAGATACCATTATTGGTAAACTGATATATTCTATGGATGGCAGCTGCAGTTTACTGTTATTATTTTTCAATATTGAGTTTTATTATGTTGTAGTTGTTGTATGGTGTTTAGTGTCGCTTTCAACAATTTTTCAGTCATATTGCGATGGTGTCTACTTGAGACAGTATTTTAAGCGCTGTCACACTGGAGTATCATGCCGCAGACACATGGTATGATACCCCACCCAGTCACATTATACTGACACCGGGCCGACCAGACCTAGAACTCTCCTCTAAATGCTGAGCGTCAAGCGAGGAAGCTTCTAGTACCATTTTTAAAGTCTTTGGTATGACCCGGCCGGGGATTGAACCCACGACCTGCCGCATGCGAAGCGGACGCTCTACCACTAGACCATGCCGCGGTCTGAGTTTTACTAAATCATGCACATTTTGGTCGTAAATATTTTTTCTGTCTGTAAATAATTATTCAGTTTATATATCACAGGAAAATAATTACTGTTTGGAAAAAAGAACAATATAAAAAGGTAATATTTCAATTAGACAACACAATTTAATACAGGACGTCATCCTACAATCTCTCCCAGAGTGCACTGTGCTATGGGTTATGACTTATAACCTAGATTCGAATGTGTCCTTTTAGTATTTTCCCGGTCTCCTAGCTATTTTCCCTTCTACAAGTATTGAAAACGGCAGGTGTAGTCTCAGTCAGTCATCTTGATTTTAGTTTTAAGCTTTGGATAAGTGACTTACATTTAACTCAAAGTAACCAAAACTTATTAGTCTTATATTTATCAAATGAAAATAATTTAGGGAAATAATGTATTTGTGTACCAGAGATGTTGACTATCGCTTTGCACAGAGTTTTTAGACAAAACCCACAAAGAAATATGGTGCAATTTACTTATTTACAATACAAGATTCTAAAGGACAGTTTGTTTCCTTCTTTTTAATAACCAACACAATCATTTTGATTTTGTTTTTTTGAAATTCTGATATCCGACAAGAATACCGCTTAATATTTTTAAAATTATGTGTGTGTTTTTTTTTAAAGAGTGTCAGTTCAGTCTCTGCAGTACTGTGAACCCGTGTCCAACTCTACATAGAACAATGGCCACTGTGGACTTAACTTGCAATTACTCGTGTAGCCCCAAGGATGGTTTGATAACGTGACCACAACACGTATATAATATTGTGGAAAAACATATCATGCGTAATCCCTCGACAATGCATGGACTAATGTCTGGAAAAAAACAATGCTCAGGGTTATTGTTTTGTTGTTTTAGTTTTATCAAACTGGTGTATAATGTCATTTTCAACACAATCCAGGTTATATACAACATCTATTGATGTTGTTTTGTTGTATGGTGTTTAGTGTCGCTTTCAACAATTTTTCAGTTGTATTGCGACAGTGTCTACTTGAGACAGTATGCTGAATGCTGCCACACTGGAATGTCATACAGCAGACCCATGGTATGATACCCTGCCCAGTCATATTATACTGACATCTAGCAGACCAGACCTAAAACTATCCTATAAATGCTGATCTAGTGACCAAGTGTGAAAGTTTCTATTTTGCAAGTCTTTCGTATAAACCAGCCAGGGATAAAATCAAACAACTTTCCGCATGCGAGATGGATGCTCTACCACCAGACCACCACTGCGATCTCAGTAGAATCACTATCCTCCCACAAGTACAAAATATAAATGGTACACTATTTCACATAAAGTGGGGCACAAGCTCACAACCTCAGCAGACTTGAGCCCAGCTTAGACAATTCTAAGAAAAACAAGGAGATATCATACCTCACAACAGGAATTTAATATTGGCAGGCACATTTAAATAAAAACTTTCATTCATTTATTTATAAAATAGTGTTACAGTACTTATTAAAAAAAGTGCAACTTCAGCTTCCCAGCCCTTTTAGCTTTTGTATGAAAATGTATCTAAAATTCATTTCAGTATAAATCTGTTATATACAATGTCAGTATAGTAAGTTTAGAGCGAAGTGAAGATATATCTACTGTTACTGTTTAGCAAAGGGTGAATGCAACACTCAACTATCTCCTTTATTATTTAAGGATTGGAAGCACAAAATTAAACAAGAGGGCTAGACTGACAGAAAATCGCTCACCTGTGGTAGAGGAGACAATGTCAAACACTTGTCCAAGATATTATGATTACACAATAACTGTGTAAGTTTAATGAAGACCAAATATAAACTGTGAGTGCTAGAGTGTATAAAACATCATCAGATTATCCTTTTTTGATGATTCAAAAGCAATAAATATGACAATAGTTATCCAATTTCACCAGTTCAAGAACTTGTCTAAGATATTGTTATATTTAAAACTACTACGTAAGGCTGGTTTACAACAAATGAAAGTTGCGAGTACTAGAAGCACACAAGGTCAAATAATCCAATTTTTGACGATTGAAGAGCTAAACTCAGATATCAATTACCCAATTTTGCCAGTTC
Source organism: Panopea generosa (assembly GCA_029582155.1). Lineage (NCBI taxonomy): Eukaryota > Metazoa > Mollusca > Bivalvia > Adapedonta > Hiatellidae > Panopea > Panopea generosa. The sequence goes on along the minus strand of CM055895.1, from coordinate 64,215,371 downwards.
AAGAATATATCCAAGATATTATAGTTATACAACAACTGTATAAGTTTGGTGAGAATCAAATGAAAAATGCTGGTACTAGAGTACACGTAAGGTCAAATAATGTAGTTTTTGACAATTCAAGGGCCATTGCTCTGGCATTAATACTCTGATTTGTCCAGTTCAAGAACTTGTTCGAGATACTATGCTTATATAACTACTGTGCAAGTTAGGTGAGAATTAAATGAAAAATGTAGGTTCCAGAGTGCACACAAGATCAAATAGTGCATTTTTCTTGAAGAAAGTTCAATCCTATTTTGAATCGCTCTCAAGTCCCCTTCCTGGGTAAAGGTACTGATTGTTTTTTTAGAGGTATCTGGTTCAGGATCAAACCCACAACCTCTGGTGGGAGCACTCTATCCACCTTATAACCTCTGGTGGGAGCACTCTATCCACCTTACTATCTCTGGTGGGAGCACTCTATCCACCTTATAACCTCTGGTGGGAACACTCTATTCACCTTATTACCTCTGGTGGGAGCACTCTATCCACCTTATTACCTCTGGTGGGAGCACTCTATCCACCTTACTATCTCTGATGGGAGCACTCTATCCACCTTATAACCTCTGGTGGGAGCACTCTATCCACCTTACTATCTCTGGTGGGAGCACTCTATCCACCTTATAACCTCTGATGGAAACACTCTATCCACCTTATTACCTCTGGTGGGAGCACTCTATCCACCTTATTACCTCTGGTGGGAGCACTCTATCCACCTTATAACCTCTGGTGGGAGTACTCTATCCACTTTATAACCTCTGGTGGGAGCACTCTATCCACCTTACTATCTCTGGTGGGAGCACTCTATCCACCTTACAGCCTCTGGTGGGAGCACTCTATCCACCTTACAGCCTCTGGTGGGAGCCCTATCGCCCCTATAATTTTGTCTGTTAAACATGCTGAATCAAGACTTACAAACATACTGAAACTAGACCTACAGACATATAATTTTAATAATTTAACTGTGTAAAAGTTTAGTAATACAACAAAAAATATATGTAGGTATTAATTTAGAGTAATACTGCAACCATTGAAAACCAGCATTTGTCTTCATTTGCAAGTCAACTCTTAATAGTATAATGCGGATGGAAGTGCATGTGATACTAATTCTAACAGGTCTCTTGTAATTCAATATTGAACTCCTTTGTAATTTATTATATAACCATGGAATGTGTGTATTGTGTACATCATCGAGACAATAATAAACTTCCTATACAAACATGTCTTTTACAAATCATTAGATAAATATCAGTTGGATTATTAATGGGTTTTATCCTTTTAATTGCAACCTGTGATAAATGGTAAATTGTATAATTAATGCCTATACAGTGTTTATAATAAAACACATACATCAATGAACTTGCAATATTACCATATGTAGTTATTATTTTTACCAGAACCAGATTTATAATCATTTACATTCTCTGATTTTTTTTATGAAATTGGAATAAATACCTCAAGTCTTCCAGGTTCCTTGCTTTCATTTTTGAAAATTATTATTATCATGTTTCATTATCATATATATACAGTGCCCCAGATAAGACTTGACTGAATAGGGTGAAAACTCTTCAAAATTAAACTAACTGTCATGAGTTAAATCTTAAAATGAAAGATTTAATTGGGTGATTTTCACTCAGTAAGTTACAATAACTGAGTGAAATATGGAGAATTGTCTTAATGAAAGGACTTGTAACTGTAAGAATTGTGACAACCGTCCAGTCAGACAAGTGTGTGTCTCAGGTCCAGTGAAATGTCGGTAACGTATCTGTTCAGAAACTCAGGGACATCTGCATTTGCAGTATTTTGAAAAGAAAAGGTAAGAAAAAGTATTTCAAAAGTCTTTATTTGAATAACTGGACACTCTGTTAATAGAAACAAACAATAAAGTCGATCAAAACAAAGTTGTACCTGTAACCATGAGATAAGAGAAATGTACACTTCACCAAGGGACACAGCAAATTAGTAAAAGATTCAGCAGTACAAGGTAAATTTTGAGAAATACCTGGAAGAATTAGGAACAGATACGTTACCACATTTGTCTAACTTTACTCCCAGTTTTAAATATATTACCAGTTTTAACTATTTAACCTTGCAGTAGTCTCTTTTTAGTCGTTGAAAAATCACATTTGAAGTGATCTTTAATAAACCTATGCATATTTGCAATGATAGTACCTATTGTGCAACAGATACATTACCCAAAGGTACGGTACCAAGCTATTAATTTGAATTTATGCACCAAATTATGGTACAAATTCTTTCATGAAATCGCTATATTTGGGCAACCACATGTTCGGGACATCACATTTGTCTTTGTGGTGATAAAAGAGAAAAGTATGAAGCTCAAAGTTGTACAAATACACTTTCAGTCAAGAGGCTGAATTTATCATTTAGTTTTTCTCTTAAACTCTGTCTTTGTATTCTTCATCTATTGATCATACTCATTTAAATACCATGTGCAAATTTCATACATTGCTTTGTTATGTGGTGAAGTATTCGTGCATTTCTCTGTACCTGGCTTCAGCAAAGGAAACATATCTGTTTTAAATTTTAACGTATCTGTACTTCGAATGTCTATAAGAACACGGTAGACCGTTGTCAGTTATGTAGACTATTGAATGATAATCAACATGTTTTATCTTTACCTTTTATCAGGTAAACACATTATTATAATCACCAACCTGAGTATTTAATTTGATTGATTGATTCAATATTTAGCCTCATTTTTATGCCATCGAGGGCTAACAGACGATCAGTTAACCTAACCATTGTTTCCTGGGATAGACCAGTACTAGAGCACACCCCATCTCCACAAGTAACTGATAACTTTCCCACTTGAATCAGGGGTGAGAGACGTATGATAATGAGACACAATGTCGTATATCAATCATCATGTAGACTGATGCCAGATGGGGATTCAAACTCACGACCCCTGGATTGATAGTCAGACTGAGCTAATCTGGCCGGGCTATTTAATTTAAAAGCCATATTGAATATGTAAAGTATGGTAACGTATCTGTTGGAAGTGGTAACGTATCTGTTTAAATTATTGAATATTATGCAACATGTTAATATTGGTTTAATTTTTTTTTACAACAACAACAAAACAACATCATCAACAACAACAGTAGCAACAACACAACAATAGCAGCAGCAACAACAGCAATGTTAACATTAACAAAATTAACATTTTAAAAACAAAATAAAACTATATATCAATATATAAACATGTGTGAAAGGACATGGCTAAGTCTAGAGCTGAAATACAGAAATCCTACAGAAACAATAAAAAAAGAAAGGGACCAAGTTTTTTTTACAGGGAACGAAAAAGAGCTGCGATGAATAGAGATGAGAAACCAGATACCGTTTGCGACAGTTGGAAGGAACACAAAGTTACCCATGCACAAGCAAAATTCACTGATGATCCAGACAATATTGAAGGCTCATCGTCAGATCAACCATCCGTCACAGAACAGTTTGAAACAACTCATCAGACCAAACCCACCATACCCATACACCAGTCAACTCTTACTTCATAGTGTATTATGACGAATACTGGTTTATTGGTAAAATTGATGAGGAAAAGGAAGAATTTTATGTACATTTCTCTTTCTTTTCAAAGCACAATGCTAAGGACCAAATCCAGTTTCGGTGGCCTTCACAAAGTATTTGGGCTTCATGTATAACTAAAATTTGTCAGGCTTCCCAACCACTGTCATTTATTGGGTCTGCTAGAGTCTACAGTGTAACAGTGTTCTGCAGGAAACAGATTCCACAGTTCTCTCGGAGAGATTTCGATTGAAACAGATATGTGATATTGTTTTAAGCAAGCTGTCTTTCGAATTATATCTTCGAATCATTTTAGTCTTTACAATTGCATTATATTTCTGAAGGATTTATTAGCCATACTATATTCTGCAGTAAGATTTCGGTATGCTATGTATTTCTATATTCCACATAAATTCCCCCACTCCACCAACTCCCTAAAATCCAAAGTTTTTTTATCAACTTTGTGCAGCAATATGGGGTACAATTACACTAATGGAAGTATACTTTATGTGTTGTCTATAATGAAGACTGCCATTTCTTGAGCTATTAAAACATTGTATTAACATGTTTAAACTGTTTTTGTCATATTTATTGAATGCCTTTAGTTATGGACAGATACCTTACTTCTTGCAGTACATTCAATAAGTTACTTTGGTTAAGCTATTATGGAGAAAATCCATCCATTATAATTTCTATCCAATATTTCATGTTTGTGGTTTCAAATTTAAACACAATTACTTAATGCTGTATAAATCAATACATACAATAGTGAAATCATAAATGTACTTGAACTACAAAATTTAAAAACTGCAAATTGAACGATATGTTCAAATAGCGCAATAAAACACTAGAAATCGTAGTATCCACTAGAACATGATGCAATGTAACCTCTGATGTATGTCATATCAAAATACCATAGCAATAAAATGCCATTCTTGCAGTTTAAATCTAATGACTTGAACCTTGTTCTGTTAAAAGGTAACATATCTGTGCATGGTAAAATTGGGTTGATGTATTGCAAGTGTCATATCTTTGAAACCCTTCTTATTTAAGATCAACCAGGATGGATTTTAATTCTACAGATGTGTGGCGTTCATGATATTGAGGTGTTAAACGAGTCTGCTCTGGTCATATTTTCACTCTTCCTAACCCCTGGTGGCTCACGTTAGTGGAGAATGAATGAAGATAATATATTTTTTAAATTGATGATGTGATCCAAATCTGTACAGCAATTCAATTCATGCAATCCAAAACAGCTGTCTAACTACGATCGTCCATGTACACATATTGCATAAATTCCCCCCGTCCATGTGGTCTCTCGAAAAGAAAAATAATCCAAAAGACGGTGTAGATTGACTAACGTTTTCTTTGGAGGTGCATTAAAGGGATTCTATTACCGGAGTAGTCTTCTTTAAAAATGTATATTGTTAATGAAAATTATGACTGAATGTATACTAACAAAATAAAAGGTGCTGTTGTTTTTTTATCAAGTGCAATGGGAAATTTATTGTGATATCAATTGGTAAACAAGAATAGGCCTATTCTTATACACTCAGTGTGCCAGCTAACTCAGCCCAAGCATTGGTTCTCCGTTGTTTGATGGACTTTATACCGACACACTTTAATTCCTCAAAACACACCCACCTGTTTGAGGATCTCATCAATGAGGGTATTTTCCTCGGCCTCCAACCAACGCACTTTCTTATTACTACCATTTGACAGATCGGTGGGAAGACCCTCTGTCATCTCAGACGATAAGCGCTTAGATAGTGGAAAATAAATAATGTGCATCCATGCTCAAATTGAGATTGTATTTTTGAGTCTTGTCTCTGTGGAGAAAGAACTCAAAAACATTTATAACCTCCGTTTGAGTTTTGAACTCAGTTGAGTTTGGACTCTGGGACATTGAGATTGACTTTAAGTTGCGTACAGATTTTTTATAACCTCAGGACCAACATCACTTTTAACCTGTGCTGTATGTTTTTTTCTTAAAGTGAGTATAGAGAACTCAGTATATAAGTAGCCATTTTTCAATGCTGCTTTTGTTTATACTGTTACTCCATCCTTTTATCTCCAACAGTATTCTGATTTACATACAATATTATGCACCTACTTAAATGCTCACTCATGTAATGCTGCCTCATTGAAATATCACATGTATACATGAAGCTTTATACAAAATAAAACTTAGAACTACTCTCTTTATGCCGTGTGTCAATAATCACCAGCGCTTTAAGTACTTGATAATAAAAATGGCCTTTACTTACTTTGAAAACTCCAGATATGAATCGCAGTGGTTGATGAAGGTCAACACCTTGTCCCAAAATATCAGGAAAGGGCTGGAGGACGTTGCAGAGCTGTTATGTTTTAGTTGGAGCACACATCCTCACATGCTCTGATAATATCTCTATGTCTCCCTTTATAGAACCTGTAATAAGAAAATAAACTTTTTTGCTCAGGACACAACAACACATGGCCAGGTTGGTTATCAAACCCATCACCCTCCAGCCAAGCCTGATGCTCATGTCCACACATGTCAGATATATACCGGTATGTTTACATGCTGGCAAGTCTGATGTTCATGTCCACACATGAGAGATATATACCGGTATGTTCACATGCTGGCAAGTCTGATGTTCATGTCCACACATGAGAGATATATACCGGTATGTTCACATCCAGCCAAGTCTGATGTTCATGTCCACACATGAGAGATATATACCAGTATGTTCACATCCAGCCAAGTCTGATGTTCATGTCGACACATGAGAGATTTATACCAGTATGATCACATGCTGTCAATATCAGTTACTTGTTTCTATATTATCAAACTGTACTGTGACAAGCCTATGTCCACACATGAGAGATATATACCAGTATGTTCACATCCAGCCAAGTCTGATGCTCATGTCCACACATGTCAGATATATACCAGTATGATCACATGCTGTCAATATCAGTTACTTGTTTCTATATTATCAAACTGTACTGTGACAAGCCTATGTCCACACATGAGAGATATATACCGGTAAGTTCACATGCTGTCAATTCCAGTTACTTGTTTCTATATTATCAAACTGTACTGTGACAAGCAGGGCCACATACTGGATAGGGTCTTAACCAGTCATGCCGGAGGTTGCAAGTTCAATGCCAATCTTGACCCATTATATACGTATAGTGCCACTCAAAAACAACACACATAACAAGTTATACCCAGGTAATGGACTCAAGAGCGGTTTACACGGTGTCCATTTCATCATTTTGTCATTGTGGTAAAGTATCAACAAGTGAGGTTCCAGATCACCAAATGAGTGATGGTAAGAAGAAGACCACTGTAGCTGATGCACGTTGTAAGAACTATTGGATATAATCTGATGAAACTGCAGTTCTGCAAGTATCTACCTTCCTTTTACTTGTTCATTTGTTGTGTGCTTTTTATATTATTCTGTTAGCTCTCAATGGCATAAAAATGTTGCTAACTATAGAAACAAACAAAAAAACGTCACAGTTAAGTGTTGCATGCCCCCCCACCCCCCCCCCCCCCCCCCCCCCAAATGGTCTGAAAAATAAAAATATATGATAATATGATATAACAGGTAGCGATGTATCCATGAATGTCAATAGCAATGGACTGATTGTGACAGCAACGGTATCGCAATGCTGCCTCCTTCGCATCAAAGGTGACTTTGAAAAGATGACAATTACCAAAGTTTGACTGAAGATGTTTTATTCGCATATATCTACGTATATCTACGTCGAACTTAAAATACAGATTATATTCAAATATTAAAGAAACGTTCTATCTACAAATAACAGTAAATACAAGTTAGATAAAATGATACATTTGTTACATTTATTGATAATGGTATCCGAAATCAAGACTATCCGAAATCAAGACTTTCATTATTGTGAACCTTTTATTTTAGAGACTGTAGACATAGAAAACGCATTTCATATTAAGATCAAATATATGTTAACAAATACCTCTTTGGGCCAATATTATCTCACAGCACTTTTCCTTTCGTAGTGGAAGATCATTTTTGCACAAAATTTGAGCACGCCTGTTATACGTTACAAATATGTTCGCAAATGGCGGATCTTACCAAAGGCAGCTAATTGTGAATGAACTACTAATGACTCGCATCAAGACAGATTCAACCCAAAATCTAATGCACTGACAAGAGCACTACAGTTACACTGATGTTTCAGACTAGACATGCTTTTTGTTGTTGAAGTTTTTATTTACCCTCACACTTTAAACTGGTCATTTTGGCGAGCCTGAACAGATGATTAATAAATAAATTGATGATTATGAATGATAACTGATGAATGAGTAGTGATATAAGACGATTATGTACATATTTATTACTTTACATATTTATTTACTACCAACCATCACTTTTAGTTTTTTGTACAAGATTTATTGACATGTTTATTACATAAATTTGTTGATTATCAAAATTCACTTTAATTTTATAAATAATTTTACTTTGATATTCTTTGTACAAGATTTATTGAATACAGTACAGTATATCATCCTATTATATAATAAGATTTTATTGATTTACTTATTAATTACCGGTAGTGTAATATGTTGATAGTCTTGCATAACTCTATATTGAATGCTAATGACACTTATAACGTCATATTACATTCCCTATCACCATTATTCAGTAGTGTTTACTGATACTGGTAAACCATATAGCCCTATATCTAAGTATATTGCTATTTATATACAATGTATGTACGAGGGGGGATCAGAAAGTTCATAGACTTTTGCCATAACTTATTTGTATCAATTATACAATGCACAATACTGTTATTTTCCAATTTGTCTTCAAATCGACTTCCCATTTGCTCTTTTTTAATGACTGATTCCCGGCCTTTTAAAAAACATTAATTTTGTGACATTTAAACACTAAAGACCTTGAAACATTAGATTAACCGTATATACTTTTGTTTCTCTTTTTGAGCAGGAGTATTACCTAACATGGAGCAGAACTTTACGGAACTGCGTTATTTCACCAGCTAATCCATTTTCAAATGCCCCGATGTCATTTTGTTTCAAACAAAATGGCAAACCGTAACATCATAATATTGACGTCATTTTGAGATGCGCATAATTGGTGCCATTTTTTTAAAGAATGTAAACAAGCATACAATACAGCACACATTATTATTTTTTATTTAAAAATAAAAAGCGTTTTGGCAACGCTATGCTTGTTTGAATAGTAGCGGTAGGAAAAGCAAAAACTGCCCCGACTACATAAATCATTGTTTCGACAGTTACTATAGAATATAAACTAATGATGAAAAATTATCATTTTTTTACAAAATTACTGCAAATATATAGCGGCACATGCTCCCTGAGAATTATTAGAATACAATGATAAATAAAAATGTTATGGCAAAAGTCTACAAACTTTCTGATCCCCCCTCGTATATAATTATAGTACACTATTATACATGACAATTTAAACATAGAAAAAAAGAGAGCCAAGAGGTCCTGAGGACGCTCTACTGACTCATAGTAGCCATAGCACTTTTTGAAATTCTCCTATGCAATAGAAACATTGGGGCGGGGTCATTTTTAACCCTAGGGACACCATTTGAACAAATTTAACAAAACTAAAGTTGGTCACCATTACTACATAAACATTTTGAAAATCTGTTGGGCTGTCATGAGAAGAAGATTTTTTAAGTTTTGGACTATTTTTAGTAACGGTGGCCATCTTCATATAGAAAACTAACCCCACCCCCTGGCCGCCATGTTTTTTGACAAATCAGGATGGCTTGAACAAACTTGGGAGAGGGTCACCCAAGGAACATTTCTGTGAAATTATTTTAAAATCAAGCCAGTAGTATCTGACAGAAGATTTTTTAAGTTTTTACTAATAGCTTATATAGTAAACTAACCCCACCCCCTGGCCGCCATGTTTTTTGATGAATCAAGATGGGTTGAACAAACTTAGTAGTGGGTCACCCAAGGAACATTTCTGTGAAATTATTTTAAAATCGAGCCAGTAGTTTCTGACAAGAAGATTTTTTAAGTTTTTACTATAACTTATATAGTAAACCCCACCCCCTGACCACCATGTTTTTTGACGAATCAAGATGGGTTGAACAAACTTGGTAGAGAGTCACCCAAGGATCATTTCTGTGAAATAATTTAAAAATCGAGCGAGTAGTATCTGACAATAAGATTTTTTAAGTTTATACTATAGCTTATATAGTAAACTAACCCCACACCCTGGTCGCATGTTTTTTGACGAATTAGTATGGCTGGAACAAACTTGGTAGAGGGTCACCCAAGGAACATTTATGTGAAATTATTTTAAAATCGATCCTGTAGTTTCTGACAAGAACATTTTTTAAGTTTTTACTGATTAAACTTGCCCCACCCCCTGGCGGCAATGTTTTTTGAAGAATCAAGCTGGCTTGAACAAACTTGGTAGAGGGTCATCCAAGGAACATTTCTTTAAAGTTATATCAAAATTGGCCCAGTGGTTTCAGAGGAGAAGTTGCTAGAAGCTAAAAGTTAACAACGGACGACAGACGACGGACACCAGGCGATCACAAAAGCTCACCTGTGAGCCTTTGGCTCAGGTGAGCTAAAAAAAAAAAAAGAAGACGACGTAATTTGCGGGTGTCCCTCAAATCCATTAAATTATCTCCCTTTGCCAAAATAGTGAAAATTTCTAAATTCTGTTTATGTTTTTGCAGATAATTCGCGATCGATCGCGTTATGTATAATGTCAGCATTAGGTTCTAGTAACTTTATAAATATTTCATAGATTTACAATAACTGGAACTGTATGTATATAAATTTTCTTCTGTGAAAACGTGAAAGTTGATATTTAAATCGAGTTTACGGTAAAGAAAAATGTGAGTGGGATATTATAGTAATAAACCTTTTACTTTTTGGTTGTGTAGTTTCAGCAATTTTCTTTGGCATGATTTAAATATAGTATTGAAGACAACAATTACATCAATTATGTTTTTGTTTTTTTTAATATTTGAAATATAGTTGACTAGTTGCACTTTCTAGATATTGATATTCTAGATACTTGCAAGCCTGGGAAGTTGGGAACATTGAACTGTTTCACATTATGTGAAAGGTGCATGTAGTAGATATTTTTAAATTTTACTTTTGAAAGTTAAATAATTGATAAATAATCAATCAGTCTGTCCATTCAATAATCAATTATGCTTTTTGGGTTCAATTCCCAACGCTACTTCAAACCATGCAAAATTCTTACTGTCTAAGAAGTAGTCCCATCTGCGTGTTATAGCTACGAGTCCACTCAATTTTACACCATTCTCTGGGAAAATATACTCTCTTTACAAGATAACATTGCAATATTACCTGTGATGTGTATTTTCAAACTCACATTGTCTTGAACAATGACTGTCAATTTTCTATGGAACTACTTTCCTGAACCAAATACAGGGAAAAAATACAAAGATCTGGCAATCCACACAAACTAAAAACAGTATGACAACTATTTTAGGTCAGATACAATACCACTACCTGCATATATTTATTCATATTCATTAAATCTGTCAGAAAATTATAAAATTGTGCAATGTAAAAAGGAAATATAAAAAAAAATGTTTTTTAATCAACCCTTTAGAAAATGGTGCCATTTTTCAGTGATTTCTAGAGAATATAATCCCATAAGAAAATCTGGAAATGAAAATTGTCAAATTAAACAGCACCTTAATAACCCATATATTACATATGTGTATCCATGGTGAAACATCTTGAAAGAAATAGAAGAATTTTTTTTTACAGCCTTTCAACTCCAGCTGGTATTTTGACAAATTGACACAAAATGGCGGAGTATTGGAACTTTTAAAAATTTCAAAATAGAAATTCTAAAAAATTAATAACTTCTTTATTCATGATTCAAATTTGATCAAACTTGCCAGGTCATTAGTCAACAATATTCAATATCTGAAAAGGAAATGACTTTCCCTGTCATACATGTGAGAGGAAATATATAAAAAAACAAAAAATCGGCTATAGACAAAAACATTGATATTCCGTATATATCTCTATACTTATATATCTCTGTACTTTTATATCTCTATACTTATATATTTCTATACTTATATATCTCTGTACTTATATATCTCTATACTTATATATCTCTATACTTATTTTACAGATTTCTCTTTTTAATTCAAATAAAATGGGTTTTTTCGCTATTTATTTATTTTGTTTTAATTTTTTTAAAACATTCTTAATGAAATAAGCTCATACTACAGAGATTTTTATATTTGTTTTCTGAACAATACTGGTACATTTATAATGATTTACTGTTTTTATTTATTATATCATACCCTAATGATGATTTTTAATTTCGACATCAATTATAACAAAATTATATATATACACAAATATGAAGAAGTCACCCAGGTATAATATACTCAGTCCAGTATGTGACCTTGACCATTATGGTAGCTGCCCAGGTGATGCGCACAATATGTTGTCATATTATACTGAACACTTCTATCAAGTTATTTGAAAATCGGTTCATGCATTTGGAAGTTACAGGCTGGACACGACCTATGATGCAGAATATTATATATGGCACTATACAGCTTCAATATGTCAAAGTCCTGACTGTGACATTCACCTTTGAGGTAGCCATCCAGTTTATATCAAGGTTCAATGGTTACGTGTATGACGTTAACTTTATCATGATTTCCCCCCTGTTTGCAGACTTCATTAATATAAAGTTCAGCTTTAATAGAAATTTTTTCTTTAGTAAATTTAAGTTTGAAATTTACATTTATTCCACAGAACAGTTCTATTCTTTGTGGATTCTTTAGAAAGAAGGGGATACTATCTAATTGAACACAGATTAATAATGTTAATAAAAAATCATTGAGATATGCTTACTTACCTTAATATTTCCCGCTTTGTGCCCTAATGACTGTTGACTACATCTACTGCCCTCATCGTTGTTGGATCCTGTGGACCAGTGACAGGACAACTGTTGGCAGCCACAACCTGTCTATGTTGTCTCATAATCATAGTCAACCAACTCCTACATGCCAAAACTTTATGTAAAAAGATACAACATTTTGATGGTACAGATACATGCAAGATTTAGTACTGTAGTCAGTAAGTTTGCATCATATATTGTTAAATGTTGTCACAAGTATGTATAAATGATATCTTGATATCTAGAAGGGCTGCACATCACCAGCAGAGTTTTATCATGTTTTCACAAGAAATAACATAACGGTTGATTAATGCAACAGTATCGAGACAAACAAACAGCCCAAGAGGGACTCTACTGGATACAAATGGACAGCGTGAGCAGCCAACACTCTAGACTTTAGCTCCGTTTTAATTTGATTAATTATTAGTCTTAAGCAATATTTACTCGCTTGTATAATATATAATCAATTAAATATATCAAAGTAATTTATAATTTTAATACATTTTTAAAGAATTATATATAATAATTTATTGCGAGTGTCTAACAATAGTTTTTTAGTCGCGTTATATGGACGCCAATGGGAATAAGTCCTCAGACTTCACTGGGGTTTTCAAGCATTTCATGTCACTTTAAGATTCATTTTTAGTTCATTTTTAGCTTATTTTTTCAACATGTATGCCGAATTCAACTACCACTATTACAATTTCATACTTTCAGAGAGATATGTTTTTTAAAGTTTGATTCATAATACTAATCCTAATATTACAAGACTATATTATACCTGTATGATTCTGCCGAGCTCATCAAATGACGATTTACTCTAGCTGCAGTATTTCAGTGCCAGATTCTGTCGATTTGCTGCACCAGGACCAACTCTATCTGTCAGTCTGTCCATACTGTATTCTGTCACCTGAATCATAAAATTCTCCAATGCTGGCTGTATTTCTGCAGTTGTTTATAGATGCGGTCAGCTTTCTCCAACTGACTGTTGCCTGGTGGATATTGCCTGAAATATACACATACATTTTTAATGGGATTTAACACGTTTTTCAATACATTACAAGTTATGCGGCATGCATCAAGTTTTCCCAGTGGAGGAAGACCTCAGAATGAATCTGAGTAGAATCATTAACTTTCCACTAGTAACTGGCAAACTTTCTCATATTTAATCTATCGGTGAACTGAACTGAGCTCAAACCCTTAACCACAACATTGAGATAAATGATTTTGAGCCAGCAACTTAGACAACCAGATCACAGACACATAATTTTATAATTCTTCATAGCAATTTAGACCAAGACTTCTAAAGCAGTGTATGGTGCCGTAACCTGTTTTCGAGCGTCACCTGAAATCAATCACTTCCCAGAATTACGAATATCGCGCACGCGTATTTCAACTTCCTACACTATTGGCAATATTTACAAACAGTATCCACGTGGTCATTGAATGCAAAGAAAAATATAAAAAATAATGCTTCCGATAGAAATGAGAAAGTCATTTTATGGTACAGACCTGAAAAAATGTATTTCTCACTAGGTCCATTTTTCAGTTTACATAAAACCTCGACAAATGCTAGGTTTGTTTACGAATATCGATTTCATACACGTCTGCTGAAAACTGATGCAATACAGGTCAAGGTCGAAAGTTATAAAATATTTCGCTTATGCATGTCAGAAATTATCGAGGTTCCGGACGAGTGATCTTCTTATAGATTTTTTTTTAAGAATGAGATTGAAATTAGTACAGGACCACATTTAAATGTAGAATAAAAACAAGCAAACAGTTGAAAAGGTTTGTTATAAGAAGTGGATAAGAAGAGGTGGTTATATAAAGAATAAATAATAAAGTAGCAAATAAAAAAGAAGATATATATTTTTTAAATCAGTGTTTTTATTTGGTTACTATGATTTTTAAAAAAAAAAAAAAGTAAATTTTTTTAAAAACCACATGCTGTTAAGTTAATTTATATTATGATGAAATTAACCTATTGAGAAATATTTATTCATGTTAAAGGTTATGCAGTTTTCTCTGCTTTCATTTATTTGTGCTTTTGAAGCCATGTGTCATTTTAGTTTGACACATTACATCATCCTATCATGTGCTCGATATCAGGTGCCGCCATTTTATTGAACGTATACAGGGTCACCATGATCTAACGTGAATGGTGAAGTCAATGGGCATGTATTTGTAATTGTTTTGGTAGAAAATAATTATTTGATAGTTATTTTAACGTTGTATACAAGCATTTAGTGTCAAAATCCGTTTTGCATTGAAATATTTTAGCAGCGATTATTAAGTGATCGAAAACCGGTAACACAATCATACTAATATATTTAAAAAAAGTCCACTTAAATTATGTTAATTGTTGTTTTCAATACTGTATATAAATCATGATATAACTGTCAAAAGAAAATTATTCGCTGAATATACACAACCAGTAAGCAATAAGTTTATTAAATTACTATAGTACCCCACCCACATTGTATTTACCTTTAACTCGATTTTATTATCAACGTTCACTTTGTCACAGAAGAAAATTTACATACATGCAGTTCCAATTATTGTAAATATATAAAATATCCATAAAATTACCGGAACCTAAAGCTGACATTATGCAAATCGCGGTCTATCGCGAATTATCTTCAGAAACATAATCAATTTTAGAAATTGCCACCATTTTGGCAAGGGAGTTAATATTTTGCTGGAAACCAAGTAAGTTATTTCCCTTTTAAATTTTGAGGGATACCCGCTAATTACGTCATCACCTATTTTTAGATCAAATCTCGGCTGATTTTGACCGGAGAGAAAACGCAGCTTGATGCCGATTAATCCGATAAATGATGTGATAGTTGATGTTTATAGGGATAGGGATCAAACTGGCAAGCCAATACAGTGTGACCTTTAGCGACTTATGTAAACTGTATACTGAAAATTAGGACAAGTCTACATAGCTTTTCCAGACTGCCAGAGCGAAGTCTAAAAGTTGAATATAACGACATTTTCGCTAGCTTGGACCCTGAATTCCTCTGTAATTAACATATCGAAGTCATATAGTAAGCACAAAGGCTTATTCTCAGTAAACAGATCTGTAACACCTTAATGAATAATCCATTTAGTTTCCGAAATATGCGCATCGGAAAAAACATGATATTTGACCCTTAAACTAACTTCAAAAGTCATTGGAGTGTGACGGATACCACTTGATTAGCTGATTGTTACATATTTCGCAAGAGAATGACTGGTGGATACCTGTGTATTCAGGTCAAGCGTGTCATATCAGTAAACTATCGGCAAATGCTAAACACATGTATGTGAGTGACAGTTGATTTGTTTATATACGACTTGTAATTGGGGCAGCAGGGCGTATTTAAACAAAGAAGGGCGGCTTTTTTATGGCAGAAGGGCGGAGCTTAAAAGGGGCAGGGCGCTGCGCCCTTTCATTCCGCTCTAGAAAATACCCTACTTCTATACTGTTGTTGGACCAACATAAGCTAACTACCAGTATAATTTATTAGCTTTTGAAAACAATATAAAATTTCCATACCGATTATGTGTATCTATAACAGTGATTATTTCCCAAAGGAAATAACACAAACATGGGTAAAATTAATGTCACTTTCAAGGACTTTCACATAGGCAATATTCCTTTACACTTTTATGCTACAGTGTATAAGCAACAATCTGACCTATGTTGTATCAAATAGAGATATTTGCAGACTTGTGTATTGTGAAATAATTATTATCCAATAGTTTAAAGACAAGCTCAATGGGCAAGTAACTTTGAGAAAGGCACAGATCAAGATAAGACAAGCCCATAGAATGTCATGTTTTTGTAACTTTGCCACACCAAAATGAAAACACGACAAATATGTCGAATTCTCTTGTTTTCTCCCCGCCAACACGTCATGGCAGAAATCACTCACTATAGATATCCAAATAATCAAAAAGCTGTCCATTCATGCTATTCTGGCTAGATTTTATGTAAACTGAAAGATGGGCAAATAGTGTGAAACACATTTTTTCTGAGCTGCATCATAAAATGACTTTCTTAGGCAATAATACATTAGTTGCTACATTATCATCGCTGCCCGACTTTCATGCTGCAACGACCCTTTTTATTTTCATAAAAAAATAATAATAATGAAAAAAAATCTTCCCCACCCACCTCCCAATTTTAAAAAAAATTGGATGAGAATCCAGGATTCCGTAGGAATTAATTTATAATGGCCTTACTTGTATCGTAAAGCATAATTTTATATATTTTCTTCATTAGTGCTCGAAAACATGTTTTGAGGAAACAAAATAATATCCGACACTACGTATAAATGGCAGTCCACGTCTTTACTTTAGATTACCTCATCTTGTACGTAATACATAATATTCGAATTAGCTCTGACACACATTAACACCTTCCCGAGGCAGTAAAACTGTTTTAAAAACTTTCTATGAGGCTCTCACCAGGGTCCATGTGAAGGTGTCACTGTTATCGAATTTTGGCTTACTCGGATTTCTCCCTGATACACTTTTTGGCGGTCTCACTATTTAGCACCAAGAAGCGTCAAGAAACGACAAGAAGCGTCAAGAAGCGTCAAGAGCTTTATTATGAATATACTTTAAATACCATTCAAACGCAGCCAGAATTAGTCAAAAAACGGCGAAAAATCGTCAAAAACAAATAAACATACATATTAAAAAAAATCCCATCAACAAATGAATATGCAGAATGAATCTTGAACCTTGATACCTGCAGAGTTTCAGCAATATCTATTGTTTTACTCAAATTGTCGCTTCTTACAACATGCATGAGTCACAGTGATCCTGTTCTTGCCATCACTCATATGGCTCCCTGGAACAACGCAGGGGTTGGTAATCTAACAACAATAATGAACATGACGAAAACCTGATAAACTGAATATGACACCCATTCAGAGGATTCCTACCCGTCTGCAGAGATGGACCGTGAAGACAGTGATTCTATTCTTATCTGGTACCACACTGGTTGGAAAAAAGTATTCATTTAAGTTAAAAACAAAATTAAAAGAAAAAGAGATGGGGTGGTTGTGGAGACATAGATGTCTCTGGGTGGTTGTGGATGGGCTTGCACTTTGACAAGTACCAAAATTAAATTGGGGCAGAGTTTGAAGCCTGGTCATAATTTATAATAACTTAACAGAATTTAAGGATGGGAGCCATCTGAGGGGCTCAGACAAAAATGTTGAAAAAGGGCAGACTATTTATTTTGATCCAAAACATTATGTTTTGAAAAAAAAGTGAGAGATGGGGATTTGACTTTTCCCCTTGAGTCCCTCTGCGTGAAGTTTTATTGAATATGTAGAAGTTACTGAGAAATGAGTTTGCCAAAAAAAAAAAAAAGGATCAAACTTATAAAAGGGCAATAATTCTGCCAGAAATAAAAATGAAGTTATTCTACTTTTCTCCTTCAGTCTCTTACATTGGTAATGCAGACTCATGTGAAGTTTTATTGGCATGTACTGACATATGTGAAAAGGTTATTGAATATAAGCATATGTTAAAAAAATGTAAACCGATTTTTCTATAAAGGGACCATAATTCTGCCTAAATGCAAAATGGAGTTAGCCCGCTTGACCAATGAGTCCTTTTTATGATAGTACTAGTTGACACTTACATAAAGTTTCATGGGCAGTGGCGAAGTTGCTTTTATGCCACAGCGCCAGGGCTTGCACATTTTTTTATTCGTCAAAATATCTCATGGAAATGCTCCCAGAATGCAGGAAATGTAAAAGTAAAGTAAAGTGTTTGTTTATTATAGTGTTACCCCTACTGAAAGGGTCAGCCATACTGGGTTTATGAGACACCTTTTATGCTGTACACAGTTACTGCCCGAAAGTTACCATTACCAGGCGTATGACTGTTTGCCAGGACCCCTCAATTTAACTAGCTGTTGGGTGAGCAACCAGCAGCATCAGAAAAACTCCAAGTGCTTCCAACGGGATTCGAACCTTCAACCTCCTGTTTCTCCTTCTGATGCCTCCAGATCCCTTATAACCTGATGGGGGGGGGGGGGGGGGGGGGTCATGTGTAACAACTGTAATTGTGTGGAGATTTCATGTGTAATGATTTCAAATTACCATTTAGAGAAATTGAGATTTTTTTGTAGGAGAGGATCTGTCTGATTTTTTATTAAATTAGAGAAAAAATGGTAAATTTCATGTTAAACATATACAGAGAAACCTGTGTAAGAGGTCAT
The DNA here is from genome assembly GCA_029582155.1 of Panopea generosa. NCBI lineage: Eukaryota > Metazoa > Mollusca > Bivalvia > Adapedonta > Hiatellidae > Panopea > Panopea generosa. The sequence goes on along the minus strand of CM055895.1, from coordinate 64,196,606 downwards.
CTCTATTGAACCGTCACCTGCCTTAATCAACCGCATTTGGTATTTTTTTCCATTTTTATGCTTTCAAAGAAAATTAACATGTTTTAAGTAATAATCTGTTTTAAAAGACCACTATTGCTCCTTAAATTGACTGGCTTCTTAAGACAGGTTTGACTGTATTCTGAATAATGACCATCTTTAAAGTAGTTCAAGATCCTGCGGAGTATACAAACACCTTAATTTAGTTGCAAGGTTACTGTCAACAAAATGTTGTGTAATGAAATAAAGTCATCAGTCATGATTATGTTTTGTATTAAATTAAATGCCATTGAAAAGCCCACAAGGAGATCAAAATATGGAAGATTGATGGTGGACAATACTTCTTTATAATGAGTTATCACATCACCCTTGTCACAAATCATATAGATTTTTTTAATTTAAAATCAATGTGTCGCATTTTGAAATGGCAGTGTCATTTTCGATCATGTGACTTATGAGGGAAAAGTAAGGCTCGTTGCATCTACAAGAGCAGCTAACCTTGTTACAGGTTCCATTGTTTAGAGCTTTGAAATCTCCCATATACAATGGTGCACAACTGGCATGCATCTTCCAATTGGCATTTTACAAACTATCTATTGATATATCATCATTATTTCACTAAAACATAGCGTATTTGAGCAGCTGTCAGAATAAAATCTAAAAATCGCGATTATAGTATGACCATAGTCCTTAAATGAATATAAATGAATACCAGTATATAAACATTAGACTATATCTAAACTATAGCTTGTAATTTGTAATCTGGTCAAGGTGTACATTATTAGCATCTCAGTATTTTCTAATTTACACTCAAGTTGACCATTACTTGTCAATGACTATGAGGCCACCTACATCACTGCAGGACATAAGATAAGCTAAGATAAGCGACTTTATATACACTGCAGCCTGGTAAATATCTACATTGTTAGCCTCTCAGTCAGTACATTACTTTGCTAAAAATGTTTACTTTATAGAGCAAACATTCTGCATGAAAGCTGATTTACAATGAGTGTTTATGTGACTACTAGTGCCTTGCAAGTGATGCATGTCCTTGTTTAAATACTTAATTATTTTGTTTTAAATTTATTTATTTTTATCTCAATTGTGAAACAAATAACAACTTGGGATGAAATCACGCTCAATGTTTTCCTTAAGCAAGTGCGGATAAAGTGTCTTGCTCAAAGACACCACACAGCCACGGCAGAGGATTGAACCTGATGATGGGTCTACGACGTGACCATGTGCTCCACACTTTATGGTGGTGCATAACCATGTTTATAGTTAATTGTGGTGCATGCCAAAGTTTACAGTTTATTGTGGTGCCTGTCTGTATTTATGCTGTCCTGTTAACCACAAGGAAAGTACATATTCGTCTCTTGGTAAGGATTTTACCATTTCAGTTCTAATGTATTCGACTGTAGAGATGTTTCATGAATAAGCATATCGACCACACACCAATTTATTCCCCAAGGAGTAAAACTTCACAAGTATAGATTTTGTTAAATGAGCAGGACTGCTCTCCCATTGAAGCAGGTGGGATCCCATATTAACGAGTTCATCAGCACAATCCACGGTTATTTGCTATAAAGTTGATAATGGCAGTAACTTGTGATAGGACATGGATTTTCTTACATTCTTACATATGAATTGGGTGGTGTCCTCCATTAAAATGTGTCATATATAACTGGTTATGTGTTGAAAAAAATGCAAGCAGTATTTATTGGTAAAAACTGCAGGTGTTCAAAGATGGGAAATATAATTTCTGGCTTAAAATGTATGTGCCTGCATCCACATTAGAATGACAAAATATTGTATTTAAACAATTCCATAATTAATTCATCAGCTGCAATGGGTTAAAATAAATATTTCCAGTCCAAAATAATTTTCGTTGTAAATTTTATTTTAAATGTTCTAAATTATACATACATGTAGTTATATTTCAATAATAAACAATAGTTTGTTTGGTAAAATACCTAGTCATAACAACGGCACATAAAACATAAACAGTACATAATTATATGGTTAGCATAAAATTCATGTGATTAAAAATATTTTTGCTGAGTTGTAAATCAACATTATAAGGTGATCCTTACTAGCTGCTAACACACTCACAATACAAAGTAAGTAACTATATTATATATATGCTTCTAGTAATCTGTTTCCACATATAACACATTTTGAGATAGGAGATCGTCACGAGTCCCACCACTTTCCTCTTATTTGTAGATTAGCATTTAAATCCAACCAAAAAAGCAGTGATATTGATGACAATGATAACAAAATCAATGATGTAAACGATTTAAAACGCTTTAAATGGAATGAAAACAAAAGTGAAGAGTTTTCGAATAATATAAGATCTGCTTTATCAACTATATAAGATACTATTCTTGAGGACATCCGTACTGATATCAACCAAGCTATACATAAAATTGTAGACATGGTCATTAAGCTGCAATTAGCATGAGAATAAAACCCACTTATATACATCGTAAACTTGCACAACCCGAATGGTGGAAATTGAATGTGAACATTTAAAAAGGGAAAAATTACAAAAAACTAAGATTATTTAGATTATTCAATACAAAATCTAGTTTACAAGATTATACACGAAGCAGAAATAAATTTAAATATTGCTGAAAACAAAAACAGATTGGTCTTCAAGAGAAATTTCAACAAGAACTCATAGAATCTCGTAAGAACCCAAATTTATTTTGGAAAGCAGTAAAACAGTTTAGAATTAAAAATAATCAACATTGTGATGACACAATTTTAAAACAAACCTGGTTTAATCACTTCAGAGATCTACTATATGATGCAAATGCAGGAAATAATTTGATTCACGATAATGTTTTACCCGCAAATGAAATTGTTGATGATGTTTAATGACTCTTACTCGTTAGTAGAGTTAAAAAGGAGTATTCTGAAATTAAAAGTTGGGAAATCCACAGGCCCTAGTGGAATATTATCAGAGATGGTAAAATGCACCCTTACCGACATGTCAGATGTATTGCTCCCCCTTTATAATAGGGTATTAGACACCTCGAATTTTCCTGAAGCATGGGGACAAATTATCTTTGTCCGTTTCAAAAAGCGGGAAATTTAAATGATCCAAACAATTTCCGTGGCATTTCACTCATAGACACTTAAATAAAATTTTAGCACGAATGATGTTTAATAGATTTAACGAGTGGGCAGAAAAATAATAATAAAACTGATCAAGGTGGGAGATTTTATTGTTTATTTGTTGATTTTACCAAAACGTTCGATACAATTAACCATGCACAATTATTTAATGGTCTTATTCGTAAAGCAATGGGTGGGAAACTCTTATCCCTCCTTCGTAAAATGTATACTAAGCTTTCATCGTGTTTAACTGTAATATTGGTTGCAGGCAAGGTTGTAAATTAAGCACATATTTATTTAATCTTTTTATTAATGATTTAATTGATGAATTGCAACAATCATGTACAAATGGTATTCATATAACTGAAGAAGTTGAAGATATATATGCCATTTTGTATGCTGATGACATTGCCAACTGCAGTGATACTGTTCGACTTTTACAGTCGCAGATTAATATAATTTCAAATTTTTGTAACAGAACGGGGTTTGAAAATTAATCTTAAGAAAACCAAAATCATAGTTTTTATAAACGGCGGCTATTTACGCAGAAATGAAATCTGGACATATAACGGGACAAATATCACAACTGTTCCTTGCTATAAATTTATGGGCTTATACATTACACCAAAACTAATATGGCCGAAAGCTAAAGATATGCTCGCCGTTCAAAGTAAAAAGGCCATAATTTCTATTTATAAACTTAAAAAAAATGTTGGATATTTTGATCACAATGAACTTTTTATATTATTCGACACTATGGTCACACCTATCCTAACTTATGGATCAGAGTTATTTGAGTACGCAACGCAAATTGAAAACGTATATAATCAATTCTGCACTCGCTATTTAAAATTGTACAAGAATACATTTCACGCCTTTTCAAGAGGTGAGTGTGGAAGGTTTCCATTGTTTATAAATTATTACAGTAAGTGTGTGAAGTACTGGTTACGTCTTCTCTAAATGAACAATTCAAGATACCCTAAGCAATGCTATATTATGCTACGTCATTTAGATGAAGCTGGGAGAGTACGAAGGTCAAAACACTACTTTTTGATTTCGCTTGGATATCACAAGACATTAGTAATGATCATTTATTTATCTTAAGATTTAAACAACGTGTAACAGATTGTGCTCTGCAAAATTGGCACGCTGATTTCCATGAATCAAGAAAAGCTATTCATTATAAGCACTTTAAAACGCAACTAAACATTGAGCAATACCTTACTTTGAAAATCCCTTTAAAATATAAAATTGCACTCTCAAAACTGCGTTGTTCAAAACATTCGTTATTTGTTGAAACAGGGAGACATACAAATGTTGCTTATGCTGATAGATTATGTATTTTGTGTAACTCACAAGAAAAAGAAGATGAATTTCACGCTGTCATGACATGTACCTTTTATAACGATCTACGTAACCAATATCTTGCTGATATTATTAACTATAACGATCACAACTATCATAATGTATATGAATTTTACAGTTTGATGAGTACAGCCAATTCTGACAAGATTATCAAACTGGCAAAGTTTGTAGTTGAGATGTTTAATAAAATAACTCTTTACCTCCAATCTTAAAACAAAATTACTTAAAACATAACGACTTGAATTAAATCTCGAAATTGTGTAATACTTTTTTTTCTTTTTTTCAATATTTGAAATAAGACAGACACAAACATATATATATGAATTTGATTATCTCCCTTTATGGAATTAAATTAAATATATATGAATTCACGGTATCTATATGATCAAACGGGTTTATAAATTTGTCCTATATATGGCATGTGAGTAGTCATGCATCCTTAACTGGATCCTACTCATATAAAGCTATCTGGCTCCTGTTTCACCAATATCTTAGCTTAGTTTAGATTCTAAACTTAAAATCAAACTTAACTAAGTAAGTATACTAAACTTACCCAAAACCTGTTTAACCATCATTTAAAACTTAACTAAGTATTCCGCTTAGTCTGTCGCAACAATTTTAAGTATTTAAGTTTTTGCATGTGAATTTAAGTTAGCTTTGACGTCGACTTAAATTCTTAAGTATTTTACTTAAAGTTAAGTTTTTAAGTATCGGATTTATGTTGGTGAAACAGGTTTAGCATACTTAAGAAAACTTTGGTAGCAAAACTTAAATTTAAGTTTTTTAATCGCTAAGTATGGCCTTAAGTTTGTTGGTGAAACAGAAGCCAGTTCATATATGTATATTTGTCCACCCTGTCCAGATGTGTTGCATGTAATTCCATAGTATATAAGTCATGGTCGACACCAACTTTATTGGTTTGGCAGAGGCCTTGATATTGTATCTATGGTTTGCATTGTAGCTAGGCGCACTCGCCGTATCTGGTATGTACATTTATGTCTTTGTTATTCACAAATACTTATCTCCATATATATAAATAGATAAACATTATATAGATATAATTCAAGATATTAAATGGAAGTGTGCAGCTTCCGGATATGAAATATACTGATTAATTTGAATGATTCTGTACATCTGACAGCTTGAAAATCAATTACTACGTGGTTTGTTTAAATTTTTATCGACATTTTAAATTACTGTATTTCCAGAAAATATATAATTTTCTGCAAATAATTCATCGATCTTGATGACTTAATTGGACCATATACGCAGAAATTATCACAACTGAAGAATTCGCTTTGATGGAAGGGATGTAATTATTCTTACAACAAACCACAGAGAAGCATTCAAGCGAACATGTGTTATGACAGTGAATCAGATATTTTAAGGAATCAACTTGCAATACATAAAAAACATGCTGAAACTAAGGTCAAATAATTTAGAACGGTCTATAAGTCAAGTGCACTTCCTAGCAGTGGATAGCATATACAATGCAAAGCAAGTAAATTGTAATACAAATCAATTGTACATGATCTAATTTATGGAAAGGAGACTATCCAAAAGGCATGACTGAATATTCTTACAATGCCATGTTAATGTTATGTGATGTACTTGCAAAGCCCATAACTTAATATGTATAATGTGGTCGCGGCCTTGATGAAATCTGTCAAAACAACATATACCTGCACATTTTTAAGATATATCAAAACATATTTCCAGTCACGAATTTTGGTTTAAATACAAAATTATACGATTTGTTTATGGACACGTGTGTACATGTTCATCAGATTTATCAGCGTTACAATGAATATTATGTATAGAAAATATGTGTTTATTTTGAATAAAGTTAACTCTTCTTCGCTACATTAAGTTTTGTTTTACTGCTATATTTTCTTTAATCTTTGGCCAACCAAAACACGGATACACAAATATCATATTACTTTAAAGGTATTTAGTTTATCAGGGGTTGTGGTATACATCACTACAACATACTGCTTTACGACCTTTTCATTGTCAGTCTGACTCTTTCTAAGATGAAAATCATTTTACAATGTATAAACCGGCATTGCGGATCAACTTGAGATTAAAATGAAGTCACGTAATATATTTAATATGTCAAAAGGAGTTGCAATTTTTAGTGGGAAATCTATTTTTGTATAACCAAGGCGCATAGCCCAAGTGAGGAAACCCCTTTTCAATATATTATTTTGTCATAATAGATACCCTTATGGCAATACGGGGTCAGTGAGCATATATAGGCATAATATATGGGGGATGGGTTGAGAAGAATTTTTAGCCAATTTTAAAAGTTCGAAAAATCCCTTTAAATGTATATATATATATATTTAGTTTGTGTTTAATAATAATTAAATGGAAATAAATTATATTTAAAATAAAACAAACAACATTGAATCACATTTGAAATTGCATTAAAACCACCAACATACTCGAGTCATTGATCGGTATTATTGTTGTTAGTGTATATTTTTATAAAAGAATATCTCTCAAGTCAAAACTCATTTTGTATATGTAACATTGTCAGATTTTTAAACTATGTTTGTTAAGGCTGGCATGGAGAAAATACAAATATGCTAAGATTATTTTTGTTTAAACTCTCCATAGCAACTTTGTTGTTAAAAATCCATGATAAATAAATCCAATTTTCGAAAATACTTCTGATATTTTGATTATTTTGTTTTGTGATTCAGAAATTCCCATATTGCAAGATTATGGTATTTATAATAAATATTTATATGTATTCCATTAAAAAAAATCAAATGCAATCTCGAGTGTTTGATTATATTTTTTTTTGCACCTAGTGACCTTTGATCCCACATTTTGCGTTTATAATACATATATATTCTTGGCAACCGGCGAAATATGATAAAGTATAGTCTCAAATCACTTTCTATTACAACAGACTACCATAAACATTCTGTACCTCACGCAATGCTTTTTGGAATTTTTACCAGACAATATATTTGTAGCTAATTTTCTTTAAGCGATCCTGTACGACGCTCGTTATCTTTTTTTCTGATTATTTAAAGATCGTGAATAAAATTTATTTGGGACCGTGAACCACGTAGCCTACTGTAGCAGGACTGATTTCAGCTTATATCAGTTACTATAACAGGTAGGCATTCAAATTCAATTTTAATTTAAGATGTATCTACATGACCAAAGTGACCATTTGGTGTTTTTTAACAGGTATTAAAATGTGTCCAATAATATCAGTTATATACTGCTATAAATCAACACGTTACCAAATCGGGTTTGATTTATCATAGAGCCATTCGTCGTCCTTTTCCCTGAAAACTTTCCCGTGATGGAACCCTGCCATATTTCGAGTATTCCAGTGTATAACAAGATATAGTGGGCTCAAATAAATATTGTCACATACCTGGGCAAATTTGATTCAAAATACGAAAAATGGTTGGGAATATCCCTGTTTTATTCTGAATGGTTCTTCACGTCGTTTGTTATTTTATGAGATAGTTTAGCCCCTGAACCAGATATATTTGGTACCATCAGCTGCGTGCTATGGTAATTCCCCCTCTTTGAATGCTACGTAAGCCGCGCAATTTGGGGCAATTTGTTTTCAATATATACTATAGACTATCAGGAATAATTAACATAGTGAACAGCGGTGTTCAATAAGCATTAAAGGGAATGTACTTCAATCATATTATTTGTTTGAAAATATATGTAGTTGTCTCCCTTATGGTCGCAAAGCACGACTAGTCTGCTTATTTATTTTAATTTATGTATTGGTTTGGTTAGAATAGTCACACTTTTCTATATTTTCTAATTTTGATTTTTTTTTCAAAAATCATATCAAATCGCGTTCATGGAGTTCTTTATGAAACTGTGGTTGTATTTTAAACTGACATCTGCAAGTCTAATTTAATTGTAAAACGTAATATTATTTCGGAATTAATGTTTATTATATAACAACTATCTACACATAATGTCCATGTTGGTTAATTCGGGGAAAATAATGACAGTTAACAATCAAGAAACTGCATGTTGAATGTTAGCTACCACCCCCACCCTATCCCTTATTTTTGTATTTCAAATATCTTCGTCAAACTATTGAATAACACTATTATAATTTGTATACGACATTAACGATGTATTAATTTTGCATAGTCTAAAGGTTCTTTATTCCTATTCAGGCTTAATTTCCAAGAAAATTGCTTTTCATATTTTTTGAGAAAATACATAGAATGTCAGGTACATAAAACGTTAGGTGGTGGGTTGGCTATTCCGTTTAGTATATAATGCCAACAACAGGAAATACGTGTGATAGTGATTTCTTTATGTTTGTATCGAGTTGGATATGGCAACAGTGTTTATAGGGGTAGTGGTCTCACTTCATATTGTGTGTTTAACATGTTTTTGCTTAAACATTGCATAACATATAGAGAATCACCATAGTAACACAAGTCACAGCTTCTACATAATATTCTATGTAATTGAGTTTATAAGAATCTTAAATGGGAATTTTCTATCCGAACCGAAAAAGCCATGAATGATTCTTTTTCTTGGCTACAAAACATATTGAATAATTGTTTTAACTTGATTTATCATTATAGATATTACAATGGCCGCTTTTAAGACGTGTTATTGCATACGTTACGTCATTTAGACCCTAGGGTGAGTCAGAAAGCTCTTGCACGCCGGATAAGGATATCCGCATTTTAACCGGGACGAGATATTTCTATCTCTCCTTGGGGCCGAGATAAATAATTCCGCTATGACGTTAAGACTCATTTATGACGTAATGTATAAAATATATGATGTAAATCATATACTATAATGTCTTTAAACGACCGTTTTTAAAAATATAATGAAACATTAAGTTAAAATAGTTATTAAATATGTTTTGTATGCAAGAAAAGGAATTGCTGGTGGCTTTTTTCGAATATGTAAGACTCTTATTACCCCGGTAAAATGCAGATATCCTTGTCCGGTTTACAAAAAACATAAATCTCATCATGGTGTTTTGAACATGAGACTGCACTAGATTTAATCAATTAACATGTCTGTGATTTGCATTGCTAATATTATACTTGAATGACACAAGTGGCACTTGCTCGTTATATCACGACAAGAACTATGGATCGAAGGAGACTAGTTTTCCTGACTAGTCTATCACAGAACCTGATATCTTCCGAATCAAGTCTATTAACCCCCAATGACAAAGCAGGAAATTCTATGCCTGTCCCACAACTGAAGCAACTGACCAATCAACGTGCTCAAATGTGGCTTTCCCAACACACCTATTTAACGGACCCAATATGGAGAGCTGGTCCGTTCTGCAGACTAATTTCTGACTGTGTAACGGCTTCTGCATGCAGTGTACTATTGCCAACATGCTGATTGCCTTCTTGTAAAAAGTTCTAAATTTATATCTACCTTAGCAAGCTCTAATTTATAATACATAATTCAAAGGCACATCAATATTATCATCGACCAGTTGACTTTATATGAGACGTTCATTTACAAAACAAAATGTAGTGAATGGCCGCTGCTATTAAGTTCTCAGGTCAATAACAACAAGTATGATCCCGTTAAAGATGTCCATATATTGTATATTTATTCAGCATCTACCTATACATTTGTAAAACAGTGGCTACCACATTCCAGTAATGTTACCGCTGAATGAGTCTTTATTCCTTTCTCATTTTCTCGTATATCAATTAACTACTGTTTCCGCTCCATCAAAAACCGTAGAATGATGGGTATGCATGGAAAGTAATAATGAAAATAATGGAAAATTGCATTACTGGCATTGATATTTCGGTAGTTTAAAAAGATTGATTACTCATTTACCATTGTGTTCTGTTAGAAAGGAGATATATAGAGAATACCAAGTTAGTGTCTGATATTATCAGCTTTATCAGGTGAGGCTTAGAAAAATACCATGACGAGGCTCTGTTTTTTTCGTGTCGAACCTGATGAAGTTGATAATGTTAGACTTTAACATGGTTATCTATTTATCATGTCATTATCTCCAATGCGTCTTTTGTATGAAATGTAAAATCAGCATCAAACTTTTGTTACTGCCTGTAGATCTAGAGATCATCTACATTTAGCCGCGCAATAAAATGTAAATGACATCATAAATACATAATGACGTCATGTGCCTGATAAACTAGCGCTGACGTGATAAACCTATGTTTATCATACAGACAGTTTATAAACAGCAATGAATGCATTGACATGATAAATTTCACTTACATGTTGCGTAGTTGTCAGACAGTGAGCGAATTTTTTTAAACCTCAAATAAGCTCACTATTCTAAACACGCTCAAACCCACGTGACCTTTTGGTCTTGCTCAAAGACATCAGACATAGCCGTGGCGGAAGATCGAAAGCACGACCCTCCGATCATGGTTTCGGTGCTCTACCACTAGACCACGCGCTCCGCAAGTGTTCGATTTAACCCTCTACTTTTTTTTTTACAAAATTTATGATAGATGCTTTCCAAATATTTTGATATAGAAAAAAACCAACGTGGGGATCCGTAGTTTAGTACCGAACTAATCAAAGCCTCAAATAATTGCAAGCATGTTTTAGGATTTATTTGATATTTGGAAATGTGTATCAATGATATATGCATTACTTTTTTTATTCCCATCTAACAACAACAACTTTTGTTTTAACAACATTTACTTCTTATCCCCATATCACAATAAGATTATTTAACCTGGAGATTTCTCAATTATTATCATGTTGTCATAATATTAAAGACATTTCATCAATTAAAAATCCACATTTAACTCTATCTTTTAAAAACAATTCAATGTCTTCCATGAATTATGCGAATATAATCAAGGAGAGTAACTCCTCTTAATCTAACTGAAATGTCGAACATAATCTGAAAAGGTACAAACTATTTTACACAAAGGTACAAAGCACGAACTATTATGGGAAAGTACCCACTGAACTCGTTATAATTTTTACCACAATGCATTCCTATAAACGCCCGTTTAAAATCTATAAAATCACAATATAATGTGTACTGCACTATAAAATACATTAACCCGGAAAACACGATAATTACGATTGAAATTTGTCAACCGCACTTAATGTAACACATGATATCAGGCAAATCTCCTCGTAAGAAGATACCCTAATGTTTTCCGTTTACCAACAATGCGATCAGTATTCATTAAAAAACCCTGTCCTCGGGCTCGGCATCTTCATGGTATCGGTGTCACATAACGCACGAGCAAAGGTTTTCATAGCAATTAACGCCTATTACTGGGTCAGTAAATGTGTAGAGCACGTAAGCCAGTGGTAAAGCACCGAACCCATGATCACAGGGTCGTGGGTTTAATCCTCCGGCACGGCTATGTGGGGTGTTCTTGAGCAACCCACTTTATCCGCATATGCTTAGTACTGGTTAGTTTAGTTTAAACTGATTTATTTTACTTTGATTGTGAAACAAGTTCTTACAAGTTCTTACAACTTAGGCAAATCACGATCGAAGGTTCCTAGGGAGGCACGACCCTTTGATCCTGGGTTCGATACTTTTGTCTCTGAACAACGCACTTCACATATCATATGTTAAAGGAGATAGACGGTATATCTGTATTTAAGTTGAGATATATACTAATTATTTTATATTATATATATTAATTTGCTATCGGATAAAGTTTATAAGAAATCTGCTATTTTATTTCTGTATATTTACTAATATGGATATCTAATAAAAGTTGCAATTAAAAACTGATGTCTATCACAATGCTTTGCATTTGTATAAGTATGTCAGTTATATTTTAAACAAAATTATGGTATACATTGTATAAAGATCGATATGATATATCTACTATAATTTCAAAACAGACTTTAGATATATTATACACAGTATCAGATTATTAATTCCGATATTTTATTTAATTTTCCCCAAAAAAGATATCTGTTATTTTACATTAATTCTTACTTTCATTTATAAGATATCTTCATTAAAACAGAAGGTACTGCAATACGTCGGTACTGAGTGAATCAGCCTTCACCCCCCCCCCCCACCCCCGCCAAGCTCCTTCAATTATCGTCTTACGGAACTAGTAGACATAAAACCTTGCCACAGCCCCTACCTTGAACACATTCAAGGTTAGGATTGAGGCTGCCCTGAAGGTTAATCTCGGAGAACTATGTTTTTACCCTGCTTTTGCATTTTACACTTGGGACCCGCCCTCACATATGCATGTATATATTCACAATGGTATGACGATGCTAACTACATTAGTGTACGTATATATTCACAACGGTACGACGATGCTAACTACATTAGTGTAAGTATATATTCACAACGGTACGACGATGCTAACTACATTAGTGCATGTATATATTCACAACGGTACGACGATGCTTACTACATTAGTGTACGTATATATTCACAACGGTACGACGATGCTAACTACATTAGTGCACGTATATATTCACAACGATACGACGATGCTTACTACATCAGTGTACGTATATATTCACAACGGTACGACGATGCTAACTACATCAGTGTACGTATATATTCAAAACGGTACGACGATGCTAACTACATAAGTGTAAGTATATATTCACAACGGTACGACGATGCTAACTACATTAGTGCATGTATATATTCACAACGGTACGACGATGCTTACTACATCAGTGTACGTATATATTCACAACGGTATGACGATGCTAACTACATCAGTGTACGTATATATTCACAACGGTACGACGATGCTAACTACATCAGTGTACGTATATATTCAAAACGGTACGACGATGCTAACTACATCAGTGTACGTATATATTCACAATGGTATGACGATGCTAACTACATTAGTGTACGTATATATTCACAACGGTACGACGATGCTAACTACGTCAGTGTACGTATATATTCACAACGGTACGACGACGCTAACTACGTCAGTGTACGTATATATTCAAAACGGTACGACGATGCTAACTACGTCAGTGCACGTATATATTCACAACGGTACGACGACGCTAACTACATTAGTGCACGTATATATTCACAACGGTACGACGACGCTAACTACATTAGTGCACGTATATATTCACAACGGTACGACGACGCTAACTACATTAGTGTACGTATATATTCAAAACGGTACGACGACGCTAACTACATCAGTGTACGTATATATTCACAACGGTACGACGACGCTAACTACATCAGTGTACGTATATATTCACAACGGTACGACGATGCTAACTACATTAGTGTACGTATATATTCAAAACGGTACGACGATGCTAACTACATCAGTGTACGTATATATTCAAAACGGTACGACGATGCTAGCTACATTAGTGCACGTATATATTCACAACGGTACGACGACGCTAACTACATCAGTGCACGTATATATTCATAACGGTACGACGATACTAACTACATTAGTGCATGTATATATTCACAACGGTACGACGACGCTAACTACATTAGTGCACGTATATATTCACAACGGTACGACGATGCTAACTACATCAGTGTACGTATATATTCAAAACGGTACGACGATGCTAACTACATTAGTGTACGTATATATTCAAAACGGTACGACGATGCTAACTACATCAGTGTACGTATATATTCACAACGGTACGACGACGCTAACTACATCAGTGTACGTATATACTCACGACGGTACGACGATGCTTACTACATCAGTGTACGTATATATTCACGACGGTACGACGATGCTAACTACATTAGTGTATGTATATATTCAAAACGGTACGACGATGCTAACTACACCAGTGTACGTATATATTCACAACGGTATGACGATGCTGACTACATTAGTGTACGTATATATTCAAAACGGTACGACGATGCTGACTACATTAGTGCACGTATATATTCACAACGGTACGACGACGCTAACTACATTAGTGCACGTATATATTTACAACGGTACGACGATGCTTACTACATCAATGCACGTATATATTCACAACGGTACGACGACACTTACTACATCAGTGCACGTATATATTCACAACGGTAAGACGACGCTAACTACATTAGTGCACGTATATATTCACAACGGTACGACGACGCTAACTACATCAGTATACGTATATATTCAAAACGGTACGACGATGCTAACTACATCAGTGTACGTATATATTCACAACGGTACGACGACGCTAACTACATCAGTGTACGTATATATTCACAACGGTTCGACGACGCTAACTACATTAGTGTACGTATATATTCAAAACGGTACGACGATGCTAACTACATTAGTGCACGTATATATTCACAACGGTACGACGATGCTAACTACATCAGTGCACGTATATATTCACAACGGTACGACGATGCTAACTACATTAGTGCACGTATATAGTCACAACGGTACGACGACGCTTACTACATCAGTGTACGTATATATTCAAAACGGTACGACGATGCTAACTACATTAGTGCACGTATATATTCACAACGGTACGACGACACTTACTACATCTGTGCACGTGCTAACTGCATCAGTGTACATATATATTCACAACGGTACGACGATGCTTACTACATCAGTGTACGTATATATTCACAACGGTACGACGATGCTAACTACATTAGTGCATGTATATATTCACAACGGTACGACGACGCTAACTACATTAGTGTACGTATATATTCAAAACGGTACGACGACGCTAACTACATTAGTGCACGTATATATTCACAACGGTACGACGACGCTAACTACATTAGTGCACGTATGTATTCACAACGGTACGACGACGCTAACTACATCAGTGTACGTATATATTCAAAACGGTACGACGATGCTAACTACGTCAGTGCACGTATATATTCACAACGGTACGACGACGCTAACTACATTAGTGCACGTATATATTCACAACGGTACGACGACGCTAACTACATCAGTGTACGTATATATTCAAAACGGTACGACGATGCTAACTACATCAGTGTACGTATATATTCACAACGGTACGACGATGCTAACTACGTCAGTGCACGTATATATTCACAACGGTACGACGACGCTAACTACATCAATGCACGTATATATTCACAACGGTACGACGATGCTAACTACATCAGTGTACGTATATATTCACAACGGTACGACGATGCTAACTACATTAGTGTACGTATATATTCAAAACGGTACGACGATGCTAACTACATCAGTGTACGTATATATTCAAAACGGTACGACGATGCTAGCTACATTAGTGCACGTATATATTCACAACGGTACGCCGATACTAACTACATCAGTGCACGTATATATTCATAACGGTACGCCGATACTAACTACATTAGTGCATGTATATATTCACAACGGTACGACGACGCTAACTACATTAGTGCACGTATATATTCACAACGGTACGACGATGCTAACTACATCAGTGTACGTATATATTCAAAACGGTACGACGATGCTAACTACATTAGTGTACGTATATATTCAAAACGGTACGACAATGCTAACTACATCAGTGTACGTATATATTCACAACGGTACGACGACGCTTACTACATCAGTGTACGTATATATTCACAACGGTACGACGATGCTAACTACATTAGTGTACGTATATATTCAAAACGGTACGACGATGCTAACTACATCAGTGTACGTATATATTCACAACGGTATGACGATGCTAACTACATTAGTGTACGTATATATTCAAAACTGTACGACGATGCTGACTACATTAGTGCACGTATATATTCACAACGGTACGACGATGCTAACTACATTAGTGCACGTATATATTCACAACGGTACGACGATGCTTACTACATCAATGCACGTATATATTCACAACGGTACGACGACACTTACTACATCAGTGCACGTATATATTCACAACGGTAAGACGACGCTAACTACATCAATGCACGTATATATTCACAACGGTACGACGACGCTTACTACATTAGTGCACGTATATATTCACAACGGTACGACGATGCTAACTACATCAATGCACGTATATATTCACAACGGTACGACGACACTTACTACATCAGTGCACGTATATATTCACAACGGTACGACGACGCTAACTACATCAATGCACGTATATATTCACAACGATACGACGACGCTAACTACATCAGTGTACGTATATATTCACAACGGTACGACGATGCTAACTACATCAGTGGCTCTGAATCAATACTGGATGAGGAAAATATATATCTAAATTAAAATTACATATATTTGATAAAGGTTTGTTTACTTGTATAAATCAACCAAATTGATGTTGTTTATAAAATACTTCGTATATATACATTAATGAAATAAGTATATATGTTAAAATAAACTTAAATAAATATATATATATAAATATATATATACATACATATATATATATATATATATATATATATATATATATATATATATTTAAGTTTAGTATAACATATATACTTATTTTATTAATGTATCATATATATATATATATATATATATATATATATATATATATATATATATATATATATTTAAGTTTATTATAACATATATACTTATTTTATTAATGTATCTGCACTATTGATTAAGATATCGTATAAAGAAAGTAAAGACGTTAAGTTAAAAACTGAACTGGGTGTCTTAACTAAAACAGAATATTTTTTTGAATTAGTAGTAGACGATTGCCTTGGGCTAATATTATTCTACCTTTCCAAAGGTAGGTCATAGTAACATATTTGTCACATAAATGCAATTAAAGTTTAACATTTACAATATTGGATTACTACCTGACAGTCGTGAGCTGACCGGACGAGGTCAACACTGGATGTGATAGGAGAGGACCAGCCAACACAATTATTACTACATGTTACAAAATTTGTATTTTATCTCATGTCTACATGTAAATGTATGACAGAATACATGCTAATTGTTGTTGTTGTCCAAAATAACACACAAAACAGCAGCATTCTTACAGATGGCAATCTAAATTGATTTTGTTGCATATACTAGTATTTTAAATGAAACCTGGTGCATGTTATACATATAAAATAGTACAAATCCGTCAGACAATAGATATATTGCTTTAATTCTGAGTATGATATAAAAAACTGAAGAAAAAAAAAACGACATCGATGTGAAATCAATATAATAATTTTATTGATCGACCGCCATTTTATTAGTAATAAGCAGTAAAGAGTACATGTTTTCAAATGATACAATAAATCCAGTAATATCTAATACTTCGTTAAATAGCACCGCGTTTTATTGCCTAATCAATAGCCCTGCTAGAGTATAATAATCATTACATCGGACCCGCCATATGGGATGGTGTATGCAGTTAAGTTATCTATCACGTGACCAGCAGTATATCGCTGGTATGCCACGTTATGCGTAAGTCTAGAGCAGTGTATATGTCGATATGAATATCTCGTGTAAAGAATGTGTAGAGAAACTATCGGATTGACAGACGAGTGAAATAGTGCATGTTTGTGAAGTGAATTTTATACGAAATGGATGAAAGAGGTGCTGGTACCGGCGATGACCGGACAGAGGAGTGGTATGAAAACGGTACGTTGATTTTACTATGGTAGCCAATTCAGGGTCGTCACCTTTTATAACCTACATTTGACATCTAACCATCAGATTGTACATTGTATTGTTTGATTACGCAGTGTTACGTTCGTTCGATGAAATATTGTTCTAATTAAAAAAACGTATGAACAATCATTAATCAATTTAATGCCAAAATAAAGTATGTTATGTCGCAGAACCAAGATAGACGGACTATTTCGGCATTTACTGAGTTGACCGTCGTTTACCGTATAATCAATTAATACCGTACATGATTTTTTTTATTAATGAAAAAATGTTACTGTAAGTTTTATATATAATGTTAACATTTAAAATCATAAACCTCGTTCTTATTTTCTTCAACCGGCATTGCTGAGTAGCTGATGTTTTAGAAAAAAAGGTCAAACAAAATAAATAATGTGTTTCCTCTTCGTTGCCTAAAAATCGGGATACATGTCGATCGGCATTACAGATGGTATGTGCGTGTATTTGATACATTTATATATGTTTTATCAATGACATAAGTGTAACATATCGCATAGCAGAACCTAGCAGTTCTTTACAAGTTGGCACGCTGGTGTATTAAAGGGAATATACCATGATTTTTTAAAAAAATTAATATTGGCTTTAGACATTTTTTCCAATATATCATGCCTAGTATAATAAAAAGGGATTTCCTAACTTGGGCTATGCGCCTATGTTAGACTACAACAGATTTCCCACTAAAAATTGAAACATATTTTGTTACGTATTAAATGAGTCACGTGATTTCATTTTGATTTCATTTTTTTATATCAATTTGATCTGTTATACTGGTTAACACGTAGTAAAAATTGTTTCATCTAGAAAGAGGCTAATGACGATGCGAAGGTCGTCAAACAGTATTTAATGATTGTCTATTTTTAGAATAAGGGTTTCGTATCAAGTTTACCACTCCAATTCAAAATATGTTTTGTCACATTTTGGCGGATTTGATATACAAAACCATCCGGATTTTATTTATGAATGATAATTAGATGCTTTTTTTATCCATTTTAAAAATTATTTTATTTTTAAGACATTTATAGCTTTGTTCCTTGATACACTCACTTTAAGGATTTTTTGTATATACACACTGCCATACCTAATAATGATCAACACTA
The DNA here is from genome assembly GCA_029582155.1 of Panopea generosa. Classification (NCBI taxonomy): domain Eukaryota; kingdom Metazoa; phylum Mollusca; class Bivalvia; order Adapedonta; family Hiatellidae; genus Panopea; species Panopea generosa. The sequence continues at coordinate 64,177,384 of CM055895.1, read as the reverse complement.
AGATAAGTCACTTTCAAACGGCTTTGAAATGAAAAATGGGTCACTTTTTGCTAACAGATTTAATCATAATAAGTATTAAGGTTTATGATTTTTTTTCTTCAGTGCCTTTTATATTTTTCTTAGCCATAATCTATGCAGTCCCAGTTAACACATATATTTAGTTATGGCCTCAGTGGGTAGCGAATCGTTGTCGTGACAGTACTGTTATTGACTCTGATACATTACAGAATTGCACGCACGCACGCGTGCACGCGTGCCCGCATGCACGCATACATAAATTATATATTAAAAAATGTGTTTATTTTTAATAATTTTAGTATATTCACGTGCATGTTCCAACCAAATTTTATATATATTCCACGTTCATGCCCCAACCAAATTTTATATATATTCCACGTTCATGTTCCAACCAAATTATATATATATATATTTCACGTTCATGTTCCAACTAAATGTTTATGTAAATATGATTAATAATATCAACCATTACAATGGATGTTATGAATACATATCACATGTTTCGTATGAAACAATCAGGCAAAGGCATATGTTATACGGTTACCACTTAAACACCTACAGGTAAACGCTCATACAATATAACATGTATCACCCGTTGATTAGCAGAGCATCTGTCTTTTGTGCTGTTAGTAATTTTCACCCTAACTCAAACCTTCTCCATGTATGTGGCAATAAGCACCTTCTCCGTGCATGTGGCTATCAGCGCCCTGATATCTTCGATCATCTGGCTTGTTTTTCTTCTTGATAATTGAGCACTCAAACATTTAATATACCAACGTTAAGATCGTGGATTCGATCTCATTTCAAAACCTTTACTTAGAATGCAATACTTGCGTGCGGAAGGACGATCGCCCAACTCAGATTCTTTTTAGATCTTTCCTTATTCATATAACCTGTAGTGAGCTGAAAATGACATTAAGGGCCATTTATTATATTTATATATTTATAAACAGTATTAACATATGTAAATAATGATCAACAGATTTAAATATCAAAACAAGAAAAAATATATGTTCGATATTTTTGTAAAATATTCTAGATTAAAATTGAATTGTTTCATGGCATGCAGGTATGTGTCCATTCATTACTAATTTTTATGATATCCGTTGAAGAATGTCCCTTTGTTTATGTGAATTCATTTCCTTTTAGAGTATGAATATTATTTAGTAAAAGTTTAAAACAGGACAATGTTTTTTAAAGTCGCGTCTTTTGCAAAAGTAGTTTTATAATACTTTAAATACTATCAATATAAATTGAGTTTTACTTTGGTTATAATTAACATGTATTGCTTTAATTCTGTGGCACTTTTAGCGATAAACGTGCCGTAAGACTACTGCAGGCTTGCATGGTGCGAATGTTAACTTTTGTGTTGAATTTTAGTGATACTTTTAAATTTCCTCTGCTTCATTGTTAATTTTACAGTAACTGAAACGTTCGATCACAGAGTCATTATGTTCGACACGTGCTGGCAGCGGTCATAGATTAATGGAAATATGCAACTGTTGCAATTTTGTGCTGTTTAGTTGCATAGCCTAACACACCATGCCAAAAATAAATGTCTTTCACACTCAGCTAACACCACAACCCATTTAAAACGTCTGCAAACTTAACACAGTGTCATAAACGATTCCGTCATCAGACGTAAAAAAATGTCACTATTTAAACGAGAACCAGTATCTCAGTAAAACAGGAAGTTTTAGGATGGACAGCAAACATTGGAATATAGCTGAATAGACACACTTGTAGATGTTCAGTCTTGCTTCTTGAATAATCAATACAACATGACGTTATTGAAGAGGGAATCAATGTTTCCATTCTGCCGGAGTGAGTCATCGTCACTCGCGTGATTCCAGACACGACATAGTGCAATAATAGACTCAACATCGCCTGCTGCAAACAGCAGACGAGAAATTTTGTCGAAATGGAAATATGAACTTTGATATTATATGTTTATATGCGTATATATAGAATGGTATTTCGAGACTTCAGTTTATAGATAATAAATACGTTTGGGGGTACTGTTACAGTACTGTTATAGCACAATGAAAACAATGCCATTTTAATAATAGGGTTGTCGTCAGTATGTTTTTTTGCGCTCAGTGCGGAGATATTTATTCTCTGGGGAAACTAGTTACTGTAATAAAAAATGTTTTATTGTATTTAGAGTACATTAGTGCATTAATTGGCGCACCGTGCACTTAATTATCTGGAGGCTTGATTGACAATTTTGTAATTGAACCAATTTATCAATTCGACACAAACATGATATTGCATAAAAGCTGAAATAAATTATTAATTACAATGTTAATTACAAAATGGGAGATTTTTTTTATTGTATTTATCACCTATGAAGTAATATGTAATTAGAAAATGTAACACTATACTCTGTCATTCTAAATCGATTATTTTTCAATAAAATAATGAAAATTAAAAAAATCAGGTGTTTCAGTTAAGGTTTTGTTGAGTAAATGCGGCGTGCACGAACACATGAATGCACGACTGATTGATTGACTAAACTTCTCCGCCTTAAGATGAACGAGACGAACGAAGATGTATTACACATGTCTATTGTCTCTATATTGAAAACAACGCGTTTTTAAGCTTACTTGAACCATACATGATCGAGCAAGTCCCATAACAGAACACATTGCTGTATTCCATCCATCCATCCGGCTGGTAACATAGTAGTTTATCCTACACCGGCTCATGAAATATGAAAACGCAACACAGGTGGAGCATCGGGTTTAGAAGGGACTTACCTGGAAATAAAAAAGTGACACCAACGGAGGAGGTACCAAATTATTCAGTAGCATCTCAAGTTAACAAACAATGGAATCAATAGACTGACACTTATTGCTTTAATATATGGATATATGCAATAGTGCCGAATACGTCGCGTTTTCATATCTATTTCTGTGTTGCGTTTGCGTATCTCTTAAGTGTATTATACGTATGCGTTTTATGTGAATTTGAAAAATAATCCCGAGTTTTCGTCGTCACCAATAAAAGCAAATAAAATACCGAAATACCGCCCATCAACACACGACCTCCAGTATCGGTGGTAATGAGGGTGGTGAATAATTGTTTTATTTGGTCGTGTATATTCCAATGTCCATTTTATAAGTTACGCTCCTTCTTTCATCATTGAGATGTCATTTTCAGTATGTCAACTTTTAATTGAACTACTTTACAACAGTTTTAGACAAAAGTAACGATTAGCAGTACTTTTACCAAATTCTATCAGTTGTAAGTATTTTTGATAGATATTTCTGTAGTATTTAAACAACTGTAATGACAAACGTTCAGGGGCCTCAAGTACTTGACCGTGGCATTTCGATGACCTGTCCTTTTCCGTCATTTGTACTTTCGTTTCATAATGGCCTATATTGTTACTGTATGATTTGTTTTGGTACTGTATTATATGAGTGTGCATTTAATGAGACGTCATTATACCGTATAAATGTCAATGGCTCATTATAATGATAATCATGGTCATTATTTCAGATTTACATTTGGCAGCTGAACTCGGTAAAGCATTGTTAGAGAGAAACAGGGAGTTGGAAGAAAAACTTCACAACGCTCAGCAAGATAACGAAGATCAGCAACTTGAAATTGACGTGAGTATATCCAATGATCACATTATGTTCTAGTGTGCACATGTCAGTGTTCATACCGAGACATTGACGTGCGTATATCCGCTGATCTCATTATGTTCCAGTGTGCACATGTCAGAGTTCATACCGAGACATTGACGTGGGTATATCCGCTGATCGCATTATGTTCCAGTGTGCACACGTCAGCGTTCGTATCGAGACATTGACGTGGGTATATCTGCTGATCGCATTATGTTCCAGTGTGCACACGTCAGCGATTGTATCGAGACATTGGCGTGAGTATATCCGCTGATCACATTATGTTCCAGTGTGCACACGTCAGCGTTCGTATCGAGACATTGGCGTGAGTATATCCGCTGATCGCATTATGTTCCAGTGTGCACACGTCAGCGTTCGTATCGAGACATTGGCGTGAGTATATCCGCTGATCCCATTATGTTCCAGTGTGCACACGTCAGAGTTCGTATCGAGACATTGGCGTGAGTATATCCGCTGATCACATTATGTTCCAGTGTGCACACGTCAGAGTTCGTATCGAGACATTGGCGTGAGTATATCCGCTGATCGCATTATGTTCCAGTGTGCACACGTCAGTGTTCGTATAGAGACATTGACGTGAGTATATCCGCTGATCACATTATGTTCCAGTGTGCACACGTCAGTGTTCGTATCGAGACATTGACGTGAGTATATCCGCTGATCACATTATGTTCCAGTGTGCACACGTCATAGTTCGTATCGAGACATTGACGTGAGTATATCCGCTGATCACATTATGTTCCAGTGTGCACACGTCAGTGTTCGTATCGAGACATTGACGTGAGTATATCCGCTGATCACATTATGTTCCAGTGTGCACACGTCAGTGTTCGTATCGAGACATTGACGTGAGTATATCCGCTGATCACATTATGTTCCAGTGTGCACACGTCAGTGTTCGTATCGAGACATTGACGTGAGTATATCCGCTGATCACATTATGTTCCAGTGTGCACACGTCAGTGTTCGTATCGAGACATTGACGTGAGTATATCCGCTGATCACATTATGTTCCAGTGTGCACACGTCATAGTTCGTATCGAGACATTGACGTGAGTATATCCGGTTATCACATTATGTTCCAGTGTTCACACGTCAGTGTTCGTATCGAGACATTGACGTGAGTATATCCGCTGATCACATTATGTTCCAGTGTGCACACGTCAGAGTTCATATCGAGACATTGACGTGAGTATATCCGCGGATCACATTATGTTTCAGTGTGCATACGTCAGTGTTCATTATGTTGCAGTGTGCACACGTCAGCGTTCATATCGAGACATTGACGTGAGTATGTCCGCTGATCACATTATGTTCCAGTGTGCACACGTCAGTGTTCATATCGAGACATTGACGTGAGTATATCCGCTGATCACATTATGTTCCAGTGTGCACACGTCAGTGTTCGTATCGAGACATTGACGTGAGTATATCCGCTGATCACATTATGTTGCAGTGTGCACACGTCAGTGTTCGTATCGAGACATTGACGTGAGTATATCCGCTGATCACATTATGTTCCAGTGTGCACACGTCAGATTTCGTATCGAGACATTGACGTGAGTATATCCGCTGATCACATTATGTTCCAGTGTGCACATGTCAGTGTTCATATCGAGACATTGACGTGAGTATATCCGCTGATCACATTATGTTCCAGTGTGCACATGTCAGTGTTCTTATCGAGACATTGACGTGAGTATATCCGCTGATCACATTATGTTCCAGTGTGCACACGTCAGCGTTCGTATCGAGACATTGGCGTGAGTATATCCGCTGATCACATTATGTTCCAGTGTTCACACGTCAGAGTTCGTATCGAGACATTGGCGTGAGTATATCCGCTGATCATATTATGTTCCAGTGTGCACACGTCAGAGTTCGTATCGAGACATTGGCGTGAGTATATCCGCTGATCACATTATGTTCCAGTGTGCACATGTCAGTGTTCATATCGAGACATTGACGTGAGTATATCCGCTGATCGCATTATGTTCCAGTGTGCACACGTCAGCGTTCGTATCGAGACATTGGCGTGAGTATATCCGCTGATCACATTATGTTCCAGTGTGCACACGTCAGAGTTCGTATCGAGACATTGGCGTGAGTATATCCGCTGATCATATTATGTTCCAGTGTGCACACGTCAGCGTTCGTATCGAGACATTGACGTGAGTATATCCGCTGATCACATTATGTTCCAGTGTGCACACGTCAGCGTTCATATCGAGAAGATATTATGGTGATTAGTTTGAAGAATTGTCCAATGTTTCACTCTTGCTTGTATTTATCAAGATATTACACTCAAGAGATATGGAAACAAAACTAAATGAGAGATATTGAATCACAACATATTTACCACGAGATCCTGCAGTAATTATTGTATGTTGATGTTATTGAGTGTTTGCTTGAGATGTTACTGAATCATTTGGTACCTCCGCATTTGTGTCATTTATTTTCATTTCCAAGTAAGTCCCCACTAAACATTGTGCTGCGTTTTTATATATCTTGAGTGTATAATATTCAAATGCTGACTGTATCTCAAGTTAAACAATACATTCGTCAAAGGGACAGGAACCTATCTTAAAAATTTAAAAAATGTGACTAGAAGATAAATAACTGACTCCCTTACTGTTGAACAACAGGTGTACATTTAATTACGACGCTAACATTCAAAATACAATAGAGAACTGTAGTCCATTCCTGCTATTTTGTAGGATTATACATAAGTACTAAATAGTGGCTGTTTGTTTCAGACATGGTTCAGGCTTTGCATACTATTAGCATTTATTTTACAGGCCAAACCATTTTATTGATGTGTTGTCATTACAAAGTTTGTTAACTACTTGTTAAATAAAACACCAGCAAAAGTCATCTTCAAACATGTATTGTCCGTCCCTTTCTGAGTAATTGCCCCATATGTTGTTATTGTTGAAGGTTGCAGCGCAAGACCATTTATATATTATAATATAATTATAAGTCCTTGCAATATGTCATCTACTATGCTATCAATGTGTGTTAAATGTTAATGAGTGTATAACATGTCATGTTCTTTATTCTTATGTACATGTACCCATGTATTGTGCTTATCATTGTTAGTTCATGCCATGTTTGTATCGTACCAGGTTGTGTCAGCTGTACTGTATCTTTCCTTGCAATATGTCATCTACGATGCCATTCATGTGTGTTAAATGTTATAGTTGTATAACATGTCATATTGTTTATTCGCACGTACCCATGTATTGTGCTTATCGTTGTTAGATTTTAGTTCATGCCATGTTTGTATCGTACTAGGTTATGTCAGCTGTACTGTATCTCTTGCTAGATACGTTCCCACATGGACATATATAGGATATACGCGTATTTAAGATGTGTATATTGATTCAAAACCGTGGCATTTACGCTGTAATGGCGTAATAAGGAGCTATATTGTTCCTGCAATTATACGGTGGTATTGAACGTTTAATCGTTTACGAGGAGAGCATGCACACATATAGAATGTCTGATAAAGGTTTTCCATAGTATGCATATTGATCCAAAAACTGATAAAATGTGGTTACAAGCATATACTGTATCATGGATCTCTGGTAGAAATATGCAGAGGAATATTTATTGTTTTAGAACTAATTATCTGATAGAAGAAATCTTGAGAAGCAAACAGAGGACACGTGTCCTTAATTTGTTCGTGAAAGGTTATGCTAAATACAGTTCTCATAAGTAGGAATTATAGATAATCCGTAACAACTTGTGTAATTTAACACCGACTTCAATTGATTGATTGATTGATTGATTGATTGATTGAATGAATATTTGGCGTCATTTTTATGCCATCGAGGACTGACAGACGATCAGTTAACCACTGTTAGATCCTGGGATCCTGAAAGGTTAACCAGTACTCGAGCACACCCCATCTCTGCAAGTACCTGATAACTTTCCCACTTGAATCAGCGGTGAGTGACGAATGATAATGAGACACAATGTCTATATCAATCATCACGGAGACTGATGCCGGGCATTGATTCGAACTCACGACCCCTGGATTGATAATCAGACGCGTATCCGACAGAGTTGATCGGGCCCGGCACACCAACTTCAAAAAGAATTACATCATTTGAGTAAAATACGCTCCTCTATATTGGGTGTAACATTAATGTACTATATGAATTATTTTGCGTAGGGTCCATATACTTATACGTCAGATATCGCATCGATGTACTATATGAGGTATTTTGCGAAAGGTCCATATAATTATATGTCGGATATCGCATCGATGTACTATATGAGTTATTTTGCGTAAGGTCCATATCGTTATACGTCGGATATCGCATCGATGTACTATATGAGTTATTTTGCGTAAGGTCCATATCGTTATACGTCGGATATCGCATCGATGTACTGTATGAGTTATTTTGCGTAAGATCCATATCATTATACGTCAGATATTGCATCAATGTACTATATGAGTTATATTGCGTAGGGTCCATATCATTATACGTCAGATATCGCATCGATGTACTATATGAGTTATATAGCGTAAGGTGCATATCATTATACGTCAGATATCGCATCGATGTACTATATGAGTTATATTGCGTAAGGTCCATATCATTATACGTCAGTTTTGCATCGATGTACTATATGAGTTATATTGCGTAAGATCCATATCATTATACGTCAGATACAACATCGATGTACAATATGAGTTATTTTGCGTAAGATCCATATCATTATACGTCGGATATCGCATCGATGTACTATATGAGTTATATTGCGTAAGGTGCATATCATTATTCGTCGGTTATCGCATCGATGTACTATATGAGTTATATTGCGTAAGGTGCATATCATTATACGTCAGATATCGCATCGATGTACTATATGAGTTATATTGCGTAAGGTCAATATCATTATACGTCGGATATCGCATCGATGTACTATATGAGTTATATTGCGTAAGGTCAATATCATTATACGTCGGATATCGCATCGATGTACTATATGAGTTATATTGCGTAAGGTCAATATCATTATACGTCGGATATCGCATCGATGTACTATATGAGTTATATTGCGTAAGGTCCATATCATTATACGTCATATATCGCATCGATGTACTATATGAGTTATTTTGCGTAAGATCCATATCATTATACGTCATATATCGCATCGATGTACTATATGAGTTATATTGCGTAAGGTCCATATCATTATACGTCAGATACAACATCGATGTACAATATGAGTTATTTTGCGTAAGATCCATATCATTATACATCGGATATCGCATCAATGTTCTATATGAGTTATTTTACGTAAGATCCATATCATTATATGTCAGATACAACATCGATGTACAATATGAGTTATTTTGCGTAAGATCCATATCATTATACATCGGATATCGCATCAATGTACTATATGAGTTATATTGCGTAAGGTCCATATCATTAAACGTCAGATATCGCATCGATGTACTATATGAGTTATTTTGCTTAAGATCCATATCATTATACGTCGGATATCGCATCGATGTACTATATGAGTTATATTGCGTAAGGTGCATATCATTATACGTCAGATATCGCATCAATGTTCTATATGAGTTATATTGCGTAAGGTGCATATCATTACACGTCAGATATCGCATCGATGTACTATATGAGTTATTTTGCGTAAGATCCATATCATTATACGTCGGATATCGCATCGATGTACTATATGAGTTATATTACGTAAGGTCCATATCATTACACGTCAGATATCGCATCGATGTACTTTATAAGTTATATTGCGTAAAGTCCATATCGATATACCTCGGATATCGCATCGATGTAATATATGAGTTATATTGCGTAAGGTCCATATCGTTATACGTCAGATATCGCATCGATGTACTATATGACTTATCTTGCATAAGGTCCAAATATTATATGTCAGATATCACATCGATGTACAATACGAGTTATATTGCATAAGGTCCATATTATTATATGTCAGATATCGCATCGATGTACTTTATGAGTTATCTTGAATAATGTGCATATTATATGTCTGATATCACATTGATGTACTACATGATATATCTATCTTAAGATCCATATTATTATATGTCTGATATCACATCGATGTACTATACGAGTAATCTTGCAATAGGTCCATATTATAATGTCAAATTTTACATCGATGTGTCGTTTGTGGACCTTTAATATTTTAATGACATATGGGAAAATAATAAATGACTTGTCATATGTCTCTCACTGCTGATTCAAGTGAGAACGTTATCAGTTACTTGCTCTAGTACTGATAAACATTTCATGTCGCAGGAAAGAGTGGTAAGCTTTACTAATTGTCTATTAGCTCTCAGTGCCATAAAACATGGCACTAACTAGCAAAACAAGGTTACTAGGGGTAGATCTCATGTTAACACTCTTCGGTTTCACACCGATTCACAAATGAAATACGCTTGAATATGTAATGGGTTTTAAATTGTAAAAATACAGCTTTAAAAGTTAATTCAAATAATATATATATTTTATCAGAAATGAATTTTTGTCAAAACTATTCAATACCTCTTGACAAGGGTTTTTCTTCAACTACCAATTGTAGCATATTGCAAACAACTGTAGATACAAACCACCGGAATACTATACAGAAATCATGTAGCTATATAGTTACATCTAAAAGATAACGACAAGAGATAGTAGAACGACAACTACCTGGTTGCCATAACGATACACCAATTTATTTTCAGAATCTTTATAAGATGCGCTAATAGCTCTACAAAAAATCTATTATTATCAAAATACATTTTTAAAGTTTAACTGCTTAATATTTTATTCACTCATGGACATTGTGTTATTGATATGATACATGTAACGGTAAAAATGCAGAATAGTTAGATGTTGCTGACATGATTGAATACGAGTTGTAACGAGTCAACCCGTCTATAGTTCATTTTTAGCCGGGCAACATGCACAGCCCTGATCACAGTCAGAATGATCGTACGTGACAGCGACTACACTTTTTTCATTGATTATTTCATTTTTTCATATATTTACTATCAGCAATCAGAAACAAATCAAATAATAATGAACATTGCACTATGTCATTTTAAGAAAAAAAAGTTACATAAAATAAACCAAACGCTACAATAATATCAATCACAACGGAAAGGCGTATGAATCTTTTTTAAAGATCGGCTGTCAGTACTTTTAAGTATTTTGATTTATTTCAGTATCTGAACAACCAGCTAGACACACTACGTGAGTCATCCGAGTCCAAGAATCACATTTATGAGGAGATTGATAAAGCGTCACAAGAACTAGAGGTAGCTAACCAGAAGCTTGTTATAGACAGCAAAGCTGACAAACAGAAATTAGAGAGGTTTGAACAATCTTAATTGTTGGATTTTATTTCATCTACACAAAAGAAGATATTTGATTTTACCAACCGTAGTTTGTGAACTGAAATTTTGTAGTTTTGTAGTTTTTGTTGTTAACGTATATGAAGGAAATGTGTATTTTTCGTTCTAACTGTTGACATATACAGTAAAACTTCGATGGCTCCAACCCGGCAGGACTGGACAAAATAGTTCGAGCTTCGGGTTGTTCGACCAAGCATCATAACATCATACCAAATATGTACATGCATATAGATCGAAATAGGATTTCGGGCGGGATTAGATAAGTGCTTCGAGCTATATAATATTTATGGTGTTCTAGCCTTCCGTGTTCGAGCCAACGAAGTTCTAATGTATAATCACCTTTCGTAAGTCACTTATTCAAATGATTATGACAATATCCGTAAGTGACTAACTGGCTCAAAATGAAAATCTTTACAATAACATAATTGACTTGTTTACAACCATTACCACCAACATTAACCTTGTACTTTACTGCAGTTAGAAAAGTCTTATGAATGAATGATTTTGCACGTTGTATTGTTAAATATCTATTTTAAAATATATCGCGTGTTTCAATAGCGAACTAACATGACATGATCTGTAAGAATTTTTTTTTCTGAATGTTTTAGTGTTTACTTTATTAAACATGAAACGCCAGAAGGAATATAAAGCTTTAGATAATTGCGGTATTACTAGTCAAAGCAAAGAGATTTGTAAAACTGCTGCATAATATATCAGCTATTCACATTTATTAGCTTACTAAAGTACTTTAAAGGGACATGCTGCAATTTTCCCTATTTCTGAAAAGTATATATACTTATTATGTAAAGTTACATTACCATAGCATATGTTAAGACTATTTTTGATCCTGTGTTGAAAAAAGTGCATAACTCTTGTAAATGGTTGAAAAACATTATATTTGGCAGATCTTCAACAGCAAGTGTAAATCATATATTTATTTCCTGAGTTGTATCGGAATGGTAGAACTTATTCCAAGTATATAAAGATGAATACAGTAGAACTTCGGTCGATCGAACCCGACGGGAATGACCAAAATAGTTTGAACGAAGAGTGTCAAAATACAGGTAAATATGTTGGCTGGACCTAATTTCAAGTTCAACTGGGTGTTCTAGCCATCGGAGGTAGAATAATAGAATTTAAATAGTATTTCGGCCGGGACCAGATAAGTGGTTCGAGCCATGTGTGGTGTTCCAGCCATCCGTGTTCGAGCTAACGAAGTTCTACTGTATAAAGGAATAGATGTTGTTTTGAAGGGATGTGTTTTTCTTAGTTCATCTTTAACGCGTTCTTAAATTTCGAAGTTAAACTGTCTTTTATTCTCTTGATATCTCTTAATTCTGTGGTTAGAATAGTGAGAATGTATATAGTTTCTAATGTTAGAGATAGCTATCTTAAGTTTATGTGTGTTATATTGCTGTCTACATTAGATCAGTACTAGATATTTGCCAGAAAGCTACATTTTTCGTGCAGAAAGGTTCTTGTCTGTTACATAAACATATACTCACCAGTCTATGGCAATGCGCGTCTCCTTCTTGACATATGGTCTATGTCATAGCACGTCTCTTCATATGACATACAATTAGACTTTACATCATAAAGTATACGTACTATGACATAGACTATATACCAGGAAGGAGATCTGCTATAAAATATAGACTATATATTAAAAAGTAAACGTGCCATGAACTAGACTATATATCAAAGAAGAGACGTGCTATATATGAGAGAGGAGACGTGCAATGAAATAGACTATATATTAAGAAGGTGACGTGCCATTAAATGGACTATATATCAAACTTGGCACCTGCCAAGAAATGGACTATATATCAAGGAGGAGACGTGCTATGACATTGACTATATGTCAAGGAGAAGACGTGCTATGAAATAGGCTAAATATCAAGGAGGAGACGTGCTATGACATGGACTATATTTCAAGGAGTCAACGTGCTATGACATAGACTATATATTAAGGAGAAGACGAGCTATGACATAGACTATATACCAAGAAGGAGACGCGCTATGACCTAAACTATATATCAAGGAGAATACGTGCTATGACATGGACTATATATCGAAGAAAAGACGTGCTATGACATGGACTATTTATCGAGGAGAAGACGTGTTATAATATGGACTATATATCAAGGAGTAAACGTGCTATGACATAAACTATATACCAAGGAGGAGACGTGCTATGACATAGACTATATATCAAGGAGTAGACTGCTATGACATAGACTATATAACAAGGAGTAAACGTGCTATGATATAGACTATATACCAAGGAGAAGACTGCTATGACATAGACTATATATCAAGGAGTAAACGTGCTATGACATGGACTAGATATCAAGAAGGAGACGTGCTATGACATACACTATATACCAAGGAGTAGACTGCTATGACATAGACTTTATATCAAGGAGTAAACGTGCTATGACATGGACTAGATATCAAGAAGGAGACGTGCTATGACATACACTATATACCAAGGAGTAGACTGCTATGACATAGACTTTATATCAAGGAGTAAACGTGCTATGACATGGACTAGATATCAAGAAGGAGACCTGATATGACATAGACTATATACCAAGGAGTAGACTGCAATGGCATAGACTTTATATCAAGGAGTAAACGTGCTATGACATGGACTAGATATCAAGAAGGAGACCTGATATGACATAGACTATATACCAAGGAGTAGACGACTGCAATAGCATAGACTTTATATGAAGGAGCAAAGTGCTATGACAAGGAGTCAACGTGCTTTGACATAGACTATATATCAAGGAGTAAACTTGCTATAACATGGACTATATATCAAGGAGTAAACTTGCTATGACATAGACTATATACCAAGAAGGAGACGTGCTAGGACATAGACTATATATCAAGGAGTAAACGTGCTATAACATGGACTATATACCAAGGAGGAGACGTGCTATGACAAGGACTATATATCAAGGAGGAGACGTGCTATGACATAGACTATATATCAAGGAGTAACTGCTATGACATAGACTATATATCAAGGAGGAGACGCGCTATGACATAGACTATATACCAAGGAGTAACTGCTATGACATAGACTATATATCAAGGAGTAAACTTGCTATGACATGGACAAGATACCAAGTAGGTGACGTGCTATGACATAAACTTTATACCAAGGAGACGTGCTATGACATAAACTATATACCAAGGAATAGACTGCTATGACATTGACTATATACCAAGAAGGAGTCGTGCTATGACATAGACTATATACCTAGAAGGAGACGTGCTATGACATGGACTATATATCAAGGAGTAAACGTGCTATGACATTAACTAGATATTAAGAAGGAGACGTGCTATGACATAGACTATATACCAAGAAGGAGACGTGCTATAACATAAACTTTATACCAAGGAGGAGACGTGCTATAACATAGACTATATACCAAGAAGGAGACGTGCTATGACAGGCTATGTATCAAGAAGGACACGTGCTATAGCCTAGACTATATATCCAGGAAGAGACATATTTTAAAATTGACTCCGTGAAATATTGAGCTGAAGAAATACTTATCTCGACATATGTAATATTTCATGTGTGTTCTGCACTTATTAGCTATTTGAATGTACGTTTGTCAGTGCTACAGACATCACATACTATAACTAGACTTGGCAGTGCTACAGTTATCCCATAATATAACTACACTTGACAGTGCTACAGACATCACATAGTGTATCTAGACTAAACAGTGCTATAAACATCACATAATATAACTAAACATGACAGTTCTATTGACATCGCATAATATAACTTGACTTTACAGTGCTTTGGACATCACATAATATAACTAGACTTGACAGTGCTACAGTCATCACATAATATATCTACACTTGTCAGTGCTATAGACATCACATACTATAACTTGACTTGACAGTGCTTCTATAGACATCACATAATATAACTAGACTTGACAGTGCTATATACTTGACAGAATATAACTAGACTTGACAGAGCTACAGTCATCACATAATATATCTACACTTGTCAGTGCTATAGATATCACATACTATAACTTGACTTGACACTGCTGCTCTAGACATCACATAATATAACTAGACTTGACAGTGCTATATACATGACAAAATATAACTACACTTGTCAGTGCTATAGACATCACATACTATAACTTGACTTGACAGTGCTACAGTCATCGCATAATATATCTACACTTGTCAGTGCTATTGACATCACATACTATAACTTGACTTGACAGTGCTGCTATAGACATCACATAATATAACTAGACTTGACAGTGCTATATACATGGCAAAATATAACTACACTTGTCAGTGCTATAGACATCACATACTATAACTTGACTTGACAGTGCTGCTATAGACATCACATAATATAACTAGACTTGATAGTGCTACAGTCATCACATAATATATCTACACTTGAAAGTGCTATAGACATCACATACTATAACTTGACTTGACAGTGCTGCTATAGACATCACATAATATAACTAGACTTGACAGTGCTATATACATGACAAAATATAACTAGACTTGACAATGCTATAGGCATCACATAATATAACTTGACTTGACAGTTCTATAGACATCACATAATATTACTTGACTTGACCCTTCTATAGACATTACCTAATATAACTAGCCATTTTCACACATGCTTATCGGGTTATTTACGCTATTAATATTCTAGCTAATGAAATGACTTGTTCAGTTGTCTGTTTACCAGTTTTGTTTTTAAACGTATGTTCTTTTGCATTCCTAAACAAAACAGGTACAGTAAATTTGATATGATCATTGTCGCGTATCTTAGTACCAGATGGAATGTCGTGCATATTTATTTCAGAGTAACAACTTAAACACTGGCTAGTATGGTTATTCATGACCTACTTTCGTCGATCTAAATTTATCTAAACTTAACCCATATCACTAACAAAGCTCACACATATCTTATATACGTACATATGGGTTAATAGCGCGACTTACTCTCGCACGACTTTAATCTACAACTTGCATTGGTGCAGAAAAGATTCACATGAAAGTGTTTGTGCTCTTCATTTAGAATATTGAATGCCTTGAACTGTTATTTTGTACAATCAATACTTATTACATTCAAATAATCTGTTACAGTAGTAGTTACACTGACAGAATGTTAGAGTATACCTAATACATGTTTCAAATTTGTTTCAATCCATGATGTTTGTCTCTCGAATTTATTCGTCAAGATACGATTTCCATCACGAATACTGTTGTTAAATGATTGCGACCATCCTTTCATTTATTCCATACAGTTTCCACATATAGATACGCTATTTAAAATTTTATTTACACATTTATCACTACACAAGACCGCCCCATACCAAAATGTTGAAATTCAAAGTTTGAATTCAGACGCTCTATTTTAACAAATTATTTTTGTTTTTAAGATAGAATGTTAACATAGAATTTCAAACAAGATACCAAGACCATATTGTTAAATTTTATTTCAGATTAACTGATACTGTACAGACACTCGAAGAGAAAAATGAAGATTTATCTAAAACTGTTGAAGACCTCCGAGCGGCGGAAAGGGAACGGAAGAAAATGCAGAAGCAACAGAACAAAGATACACGACGAGCTCGTAGTTTGGCCAATCTTCCCGACAACAAGGAAAATCGTGAGATTTGCTATGAGAGGATCGGTAACTGGACATATAATGAAGGATTTAAGAACTCAAATCTGCCTTTAAATCCATATGAAATTGAAATCAGAAATTTACAAGAACTTGCTAAAAGATTGAAAGCTCAAAACCAGCTCGATAAAAGGAAACGAGAAGATCTTGAAACAGAAGTGGCTCTACTGTGGGACGAAAATACATCCCTGGAGGTTAAAATCAAAAATCTTGAAGATGATCTTTTCAAATATAAGAATCTACAAGATGATATTCAAAAAATTAAAATGGAATCCGGAAAATACTGTATTAATTGTGGTAAGACGCTGGCAGTACTTAAGAAGGGTCCTCTTCAGAGCGAGCTCGAGGATGATGAAACAACATTTAATAGTGAAGGTAAAATCGTGAAAATGGAAAGTGGAGGGTCGGTATATGGTAGCAAGGAGTCGCTAGACCAGGTTGCTATGGAAACCAAAGAAACCATGACGTCAATAGTGTCTCCGGAAGACACAGATACGTCGTCGATATCAATTCTGAATGAACTGGAGTCGCAATATCAATCATTGTTTCAAAAGTACGAGTTATTATTACAGAAGGGGAAGCGACCAAGTAGCTTATTGTTAGAGGATGACGATGTGGACGATGAAATTCAGAAAAGACTAGCCACAAAAGCGGTGCAGACAAATTTGAAGATGACCAAACCAACAGATGACCTTGAAAACCCACCGTACAAAATGATATTCCGAGATATTTTCGCAACACTGAAAAAATCCAGAATTGAAGAGACAGGAGAGACGTCTGCGTCCCCAGATACGAGTAGGGGCAAGACGCGTGATAGTACTTCTATACCGGACGCTCGATGATGCCGAGATTAGAGTATTAAGACACGGTATGACTAAGAAGAAATTGAACAAATCGTTTTATGATTTTTTTGATGTACCAAAAGACAAAAATGCGTTTGTCCGTTTTGAAAGTATTGTGCTATTTACAGTATTGTGATATTTATGTCCTAATTTGCTTTTTATGTTACAAATTTGTATTTTGAATTTGTTTTCCTAAAAATTCATACTACAAATAGTGCAATGATCATACTATATAGTTACTGTATTTGTTTTATTATAATTGGTATTGTTGGCACAGTTTAACGATTGGAAATTCAAAGTAGACTTAGATATCCATGCGATATCACTCGGTACCCCTACAACTCCCTGTAGTTAAAATGAATAAGGAAGTAAATTGCAATTCCACACAAGCGATAAGTAACATAATTATTGTGATCAAATAAGTAAAGGAGACATTTCGGGATACAAATACAATAAATATGAAAGTAATTATTGATTCTGGTCCTACGTAGCCGAGTGGTCTAAGCGCTGTCTCAAGATCACTTGTCTCTCACTGCTAAGGTCATACATTCGAGACCCGCTCGCTCAAAAAATTTTATGTGAGAAAGTTTGCCAGCTACTTGTGGAAAGATGGTGGTTCTACTCAGATTCATTCTGAGCCAATACTTTTCCACCAATAAAACTTGATATGCCATATATAACCTGAGGTGTGTTGAAAATATAACTTGTATTCATAAACTATTATGTGAAAAACAATTTGGAAACGTTATTATATTTGGAATACATGTAATCGAATAACAATATTTTCCACAAAGACACACTGACCATCATACAATAGTGTCAGTATTATTGGCCCCTTAGGGGATATTGACATTATTTTCTCTCAGTTAATATCAATACAGAAAGTTTGAAGATTTAACACACTTTTTAACTTGTATTATTAATAAGCAGAATTGAATTGTTTATGTTGTTTAATAATTAAACAGAACAGAACATAATTTTATTAATTGAAACTGAAATATTTGTTTAGATGTTTGAAGATGTATTTGAGATAGCGCTGACCACCAACCAAAGTGTAATTATAGTTAAGCAACAGTTTACTGTATAACATTTGGAAAATATATAGTCTATAGGTCGGACCCTGCTCTCCAGATTGGGAACATGAAATAGCAATGTTGGGAAAGATACATTTGAGAAATTGATTGGTCAGTTGATTCAACTGAAAGTTTGAATGACGGTATATTTTAGTAAGCGTTTGATTGCTATGAATTGTGGGACAGGCATAGAATTCCCTGCTTTTTCATTGTGGGTTAATATGCCTGATTCGGGAGATATCAGGTTCTAGGAAAGACTAGAAAAGATAGCATACATTTGGAAAGTAAAATAATACATGTTCTGCTTAAGGAGGTTTGTGTTACTGCAGCTTACCTTAGTGTAATTTCCCAACAGTTTCAAATTCATTACGGCATATTTTGCAGGTATAACCAACTTTATGTTTGATTAACTTAGATCTGTAGGATAATTTCAAAAATCAGAAGAAAAAAACGATAAATGTATGACATAGTACTATAATTATAAAATGGATGTGTTTGCTTGTTTGTAAACCAGTACCATATTTTTGGGGAATTAAAAAAACATTGGTATTTACTAGGCGGGTGAATGTTTTATGATTAGAAAGTTTTTACTTTTGTTTTATGAGGTTGATATTGGTCTTGCATGTCAATGTTGCGATTTACTTTTCAAATAATGAATGAATGGATGGATGGATGGATGGTTGGATGTATGGCGTTTTGTGACACGCCAAAGCATATGTTCAACACTAATGTGAAAAGTTATTGATGAATATAAACTGCAGTTACATGATGATAGTTTTCACTAAAGTTACAATAATGATGTAACACAGTAACTCAAACTAGATTAAAATTACTTTTTAGACATTGTGCAATAAATATTTCTAAGTATGTAGATTAAAATAGCAAATACATATACTAGTAAAAGTGTTCAACATAAGCATTCATATTTAATATATTTATTCTAAACGTAAGTGTTTTTATTACATGAACTTGTCAAATGTGCATGCTGTAATTGAAATACAGCGTACATGTGTTTTGTAAACTTGATAAATTCTGGTCAGTTTTTATGAATTTCCATACTCATGTTCTATAATTGTAATACAATGTTAACAATATACATACATATATTCTATCAACATCAAAAATTCTCGTCTGTTTACCTGAATATTTCATAACCATAGGCTGCAATTGTAATACAGTGTTAACAATATACATACATATATTCTGTCAAATTCATAAATTCTCATCTGTTTACCTGAATATTTCATAACTATAGGTTGCAGTTGTAATATAGTGTTAACAGTATACATACATATATTCTGTCAACTTCATAAATTCTCGTCTGTTTACCTGAATATTTCATAATAGGTTGCAGTTGTAATATAGTGTTAACAGTATACATACATATATTCTGTCAACTTCATAAATTCTCGTCTGTTTACCTGAATATTTCATAACCATAGGCTGCAGTTGTAATATAGTGTTAACATTATACATACATATATTCTGTCAACTTCATAAATTCTCGTCTGTTTACCTGAATATTTTTCATAACCACATGCTGCAATTGTAATACAGTGTTCACAATACACATACATATATTCTGTCAACTTCATACATTCTTGTCAGTTTACCTGAATATTTCATAACCATATGCTGCAGTTGTAATACAGTGTTAATAATACACATGCATATATTCTGTCAACTTCATACATTCTTGTCAGTTTACCTGTATATTTCATAACCACAGGTTGCAATTGTAATACAGTGTTAACAATACACATACATATATTTGTCAACTTCATCAATTCTTATCAGTTTACCTGAATATTTTATTACCACAGATTGCAATTGTAATACGGCGTTAACAATACACATTCATAAAATCATATTCTGTCAACTTCATAAATTATCGTCAGTTTACCTTAGTAATATTTCATAACCATATGCTGCAGTTTTAATATAGTGTTAACAGTACGCATATATTTATTCTGTTAACTTCAGACATTCTGACTTACCATATTTAATTTTAAATAATTATACATGAATGTATTCTTTTAACGTTAAAAAAATCATGATGTAGTTGATACATGAATGTTTTTTTATTATAAAACATTATAGATTCAGTTAGTTTACATGAATTTCCATATTTATTTTCTATTATTTGTGATGCAGTATTAGCACTACATGTATATATGAATGATTTCATTTTACATTATAAATTCTGGTCAGTTTACATGAATCAACATGTTATTATAATACGGTGTTACTTATAAACATGAATGTACTTTTTTAAAGTAATAAATTCTGGTTAGTTTACACGAATCTCCATATTTACATGCTGTAATTATAATACGGTGTTACTTAATTACATGAATGGATTATTTTAAAGTAATAAATTCTGTTTAGTTTACACGAATTTCCATATTTATATGTTGTAGTTACAATACGGTGTTACTAATACAGGAATGCATTTTTTCAAAGTCGTAAATTCTTGTTAGTTTACATGTATTTCTATATTTATATTCTCTATTTACAATTTGGTGTTTCAAGTAAACCTTTTAACATCATAGATTCTGTTCACGAATTTCTGTATTTGTTGAACAGTGTAAACGATTTGCAAATATTTAGATACATACACGTATAAGCATATAATCAAATGTCCCTTTACACAGTGCATAATTGTTGGATTAACAAAAATCAATATAAACTACTTAACAGAAATCGTATTTTATCCCCATGTATAATTTCCTGATATCTATTAAGTTTCGTTGTTCTTTTCAATTTTCTCGTATATAATATGTTGTATGTGAGATTTGCACTACTAACTTCGTTGTTATGAAAAGTGTTAAAGAACCTAAACTAATGAACTCTTATTTTATGAAGTATCTGTTTTATATATATTAAGTAAATAATCAGTGCAGCCAAAAATGGTTATCAAATAGTCTAAAACTTCCTGGAGAAACTATTCTATAAAAGCATTAATAGACGAAGCTCGGAAACATTAACGATAACTAAAGTTTGGATTATAAACCTCACTAAACAATCAATTGTGTACAGTTCTCCATACCAGGGGAGTCCCTGTTTCCTGGATCTCTTAAATTAATGATTATTGTTCCCCAGATCCCCAAAAGCATTTCCTCCAGATATCTAAAATCTGGCCTTTGATCCCTGGATCCCTAAATGTAATGGTCAATGTTCAACAGATCCCTAAAGTAATTGATCATGCTCCCAAGACTCTCCAAAACCATTGGGAAGGTCTCGTCAACGCGGCTGTTAACAAGTAAAAACTTTTTGTTTCCGACGATCATCATTGTATTCATCAATATATCAGAAATGCCAACACCTCGAGTACTTACACTATTCACAGTTTAATGATGACAGAATGGTCACTCTGACAACCCTTCCTGACTAACACTACGCATCATAAAGCTGTCGAATATTCACATAAAAGCAGCCGTGGTCATCCAATCATGGCATTATTCATTAGCCGAGTCTCATTCTGTCGTTTGTTGATAGAACTATGATGGATATTAAGCATTTTTGAAAACAGACAAAACGCTTAAAACAGTTCTACTTTCTTGGGGCGCAATAATCTTTCTATCGTTTATTGTTCAGTGGCACATTGAGTAGACTCACCATAGTGTGTTTTTGATTTTTGTGTTGATATTGTAACTGAATTGATATGGTAAGTAATGCACACTGTCTTACTAACATTAAAATGATTGTTTTTTTATATTTTCAAAAAATATTCACCATACAGGCAAATATTGTTGTTCAAAACATTGTATGTGATAATTTCATATTATACCTGACTGAACAAAGTCACATGATGTAAATGATGTAACGGTGTTGCTTTTGGATAATTGTTTACACGTATAATGGTTGTATATTTTGTGTTGTTAAAGTGATGTTAGAATATATTAAAGCAGTTTTGCAAGAATTTATAGCGTTTATATATTTGTGTGTTTTGAAAACGAAACAGCATTATCCAGATTATAAGCCATATTTGCATATATCCCTATATGCTTTGCTTCACATACACACCATTGCAAACATGGTAAGCAAACAAGAACACGTGACAGTTCATTATGTTATACGTTTACTCTGTTAACCACCGTGTAGACATACTTGAAATATATTATACGTTGACTTACAAGACTGGTTTCTGTCTCAACTGAGCAGAACAATCAAGGTGGACTTTTCTGACAACTGGTTATCCATCGTATGGTATTTGTCGTCTGTTTGTTTCTCCTCGTAGTCTAGCGTGTTCTTTTTTAAACAACAAATTCGTGGTCTTGGATAGTGTATATTTGATATAGGCCTATACTACCTCTATTCTACAATAAAATTCCCCTCTGAAACTACTTTTCACTTGAAACCTTTAAAAATCGTCTTCCCATATATATATATGTACATATATTTTAGTTTTCATATTGTGTATGTATGATAGGTTTATCTGGTAAAAATCAAATCATGAGTCTATTGTGATATTTGGCCCAACTCGGCGTTAAAGTTTAGGAAGATTTTGGATAACTGATGTAGCTATTATTGAGTCGCCAGGGAGTTGTGTATAGAAAATTGAGCTCATTGTATATGCACCGAACTGATTACGTACACACGTGTTTGAGTCTTTATTTTTTATATTTAATGTTTGCGCATATTTGCTATATAGTGGACCGTAGCAAACACTGAAAAGTAGGGATTTCCATATAAATGAAATGAGATTACTGCATAATAATTCAGAGCTCATTACACAGTTGAATTGTGTTCTTTGTTTTGTATATAATAAGGCCTAGAATTTCCACGGTAAAAAAATCCACATAGGATCTTTAGGGAGGTTTCCGCACATAAAAATGCACAATAACTGGTAGGTTGACCAGTTTGCCTTTTTTAAAGACAACGCAGTGATACCAATAAATACATGCATCTGTTTAAATCATATATAAGTGATGTCCTATTGCAGTTTATTCTATACAAGCTTTTGCTTTTAAATTATTCATCTGCAGCAAAAAAATCACAGTCATTGAACCTTTTGGATAATAGTTCAAACCTTTTTTTAAGTACCAGAATATTGCGCGACTCTTTAGCAAGATCTAACAATGAAAACAGTCCACAGCACTTGATTACGCTGTTCCGTCTTACTATCGTCTTTCTGTTGATTTCGAATTAACATTGGATTTAGAAATGTAAGAAAAATAACTGTAGAAAGGTTTTAATAATTTAAAAGTGCATCATTAAATCGTGGAATGTATGTTATATAGTCTATTGGCAAATAAATTTCATCAGAAAGTGACATATTTAGTCAAAAAAGGTAATAATCTGGTACAGGATTTCCCCTTCAAAAGATGTGCAGGGCTGATATTCTTATTTTGGTCGGACATGACAACTAGAATTAGATCGTGGTATGTTATTAAGGGCATTTTGCAAGTAAATAAAACAAAAAAATAGCAAAGGGTTACATCAGAAACTTACTTTAACAAAGTTAAAATCGCTAAAACGGTTTATTATCTACAAAGCATTGACTCTTTGTTAACGACGCAAAAACAACTGGAAATGTTAAGTTTCCGGTTACTGCAGTCACGTTTATGAGAAACGTTTTAAGAGACAATGAAAATGATTTCAAAAATTAACTATAAATGATTGCTTTTATAAAAATGATATTCATTTGGAAATATAAAAATATTAATTGAAAAGTATAAAAATGTCAATGGTATCTTTAAATATAACATATTGTCCATTACAAAAACACTCTTTTAAAATATTGCTATTCAGTTTTGTTGGCAACACTATTTTAATATAGAATAGAAACCAATACTTGAAACTTCAACATTAATGGATGCTAAATTGTTTATTTTTACACTCTATGCAATTGAATTGAATTGAATTAGCTAAGATTTTCTATCGAGAAATGCTTCATAAAGGGTCAATATGAGTGTGTAATCTGTTTTAAAACATTGAATATACCCTAGTATCATTTTCACCTGTTCCGGGTTCAGTTAGCTCAATTGGTAACGCATCTGACAATCAATCAAGGGATCGTGAGTTTGAATTGCCATCCAGCCAGTCTTCATGGTTATTGATATAGGACATTGCGTCTCATTGTCATTGGTCTCTCGTCGCTGTAACAACTGGAAAAAAATAATTTATTTGCGGAGATTGGACTGGTTCCCAGGATCCCAAGAAAGAATAGGTAGTTTTACTGAACGTCTCTTACCCATTGATAGCATAGACATACTCTCAATAATCAAACAAACAAATCATTTGGCGACTCTCAGTACCTTAGATTCTTTTATTTTATATTTTTGTTAATTAAATTTCGGACATTTATATAGTAGAATTGTGTATAGGTTTAGCCAGATTTCGGACCACTTAAAATATGAAAATATTGCATATCGTTATATGAATCTGGTTTCATACAACAATTTTTGCATGTAAGTAAAGCGAATGTCGGATTATTGACACAGAAGAATTGTATATTATGCTGATTTCGGATTACTGTTTTGGGCAATTATTATAATTATTTTTGTGAAGCAGATTTTAAAACTATTGCATGTAAGTGAAGCACATTTAAGACCAAATACCACAACAAGTATTGAAAAACAGTGAAGCACATTGTGGACCACTGAACTAACAATTATCGCATGTTTGTAAGGTAAATGTCCTAACCATTGACAATGTAGAAATGAATGATTAGGCAAACTTCGGACCACTGACACAGTAATTATTGCATGTTTGTAAGGTAAATGTCTAACCATTGACAATGTAGAAATGAATGATTAGGCAGATTTCGAACAACTGATATAGGAATATTGCATGTTTGTAAGTTAAATATCTAACCATTGACAATGTAGAAATGAATGATTAGGCAGATTTCGGACCACTGACACAGCAACCATTGCATGTTTGTAAGGTAAATGTCTAACCACTGACATGTAGAAGTGAATGTTTAGGCAGATTTCGAACAACTGACACAGTAATTATTGCTTGTTTGTGGAGTAAATTTAAGAACATTGACGCCGTAACTATTGCACAGAGTGAATTACATTTTAGCCCATTGGCAGAGCAATTCGTTAAATTAGTGATGCATGTTTCGGATTACTGATTCAGTAATAATTATAATTGCAATTTACATTGTATAAAAGCAAAGGCCGATCAGTTTACACAGTAGAATTGCACATATAGGCATATTTGGACCACTGACATAGCCACTATTGCATTACTAATAAATAATAAATTATACATTGACACAAGAAATATCAGTGAATACTATATTGGATCACTGAGACATGAATAATTGCATGTTTGTGAAAAAACTGTCTGACTTTTAGAACAATCAAATATTGCATGTTTGAACAATTGAAGCAGCAACTGTTTGAAAATCAGGGAAGCCGAGTTTGGACCGCTGACAAATTTAGGCAGATTTTAAAAAAAAAAAAATGCATCATCTATTGCATATAACTAATAAACGTTTTTGACCATTGACCAAGCAATTCTTGAAAATCAGTGAAACATATTTTGGAACACTGACACAGTAATTATTGCATGTTTGTGAAAAAAACGCCTGACTATCGAAACAGTAGAATTACATATTTGGAGGTATTTTGGAACAATTTCAAAGCAATTAGTTTGTGAAGCAAATAAGTGGACCATTGGTATAGTGGGGCCACTGACAAAGCGAATATTGTACTTGTATATAAAAGTGAAGCAAATTATAGATGACCCCTGTTACAAAAATCATAGCATATATTTGACCATTGGCATGGTAGAATTGGATGCATAGGCATATTTTGAAGCACTATCAGAGCTATCATTGCGTATTGGAAGGCAGATTTTGTATCACTCACACAGCAATTATCGCATGTTTGTTAGGCATTTTTGGACCACTGGCACAACAGTTATGTACCTGTAAGATAAATCACTGACACATCAATCATTTAAGAAGTCGATTTAGGACGACAGACACATTAATACTTTTTGAAGGGATCAAGAACAATAAACAAAGAAATCATTTGTTAGGCAAATTTAGGACCACTGACAGAGGAATTAGTTGTTAGTCCAACTGAAGTATCCTGACAGAGCGATTATTTATGAGGCAGCGTAAAGACCCTTGGTACAGTAAATATGTATGAGGGGATTAAGGACGAATAACAAAGCAATTATTTGTAAGGCATATTGAGGACCCCGGGCAGAGCGATTATTTGTAATGCAGATTGAGGAACCTGACAGAGCTATTATTTGTAATGCAGATTGACGACCCCTGACAGAGCGATTATTTGTAATGCAGACTAAGGAACCTGACAGAGCGATAATTTGTAAGGCTGACTGAGGACCCCGGGCAGAGCAATTATTTGTAAGGCAGACTGAGGACCCCGGACAGAGCGATTATTGATAAGGCAGATTGAGGACCCCTGACAGAGCAAGGGATTATTTGTAAGGCTGATTGAGGACCCCGGGCAGAGCAATTATTTGTAAGGCAGATTGAGGACCCCTGGCAGAGTGATTATTTGAAAAGCAGATTGAGGACCCCTGGCAGAGCGATTATTTGTAAGGCTGATGAAGGACCCCTGGCAGAGTAATTATTTCTAAGGCAGATTGAGGACCCCTGGCAGAGCGATTATTTGTAAGGCAGGTTGAGGACCCCTGACACAGCAATTATTTGTATGGCTGATTGAGGACCCCGGGCAGAGCAATTATTTGTAAGGCAGAGTGAGGACCCCGGGCAGAGCAATTATTTGTTAGTCCGATTGAGGACCCTTGGCAGAGCAATTATTTGTAAGGCTGATTATGGACCCTTGACAGAGCAATTATTTGTAAGGCAGACTGAGGCCCCCTGGCAGACCAATTTTTTGTAAGGCAGATGGAGGACCCCTGGCAGAGCGATTAGCTGTAAGGCTGATTGAGGACCCCGGGCAGAGCAATTATTTGTAAGGCAGATTGAGGACCCCTGGCAGAGTAATTATTTGTAATGCAGATTGAGGACCCCTGACAGAGCAATTATTTGTATGGCAGACTGAGGACCCCAAGAGGGCGATTATTTGTAAGGCAGATTAAGGACCACTGGTAGAGCAATTATTTGAATGACTGATTGAGGACCCCGGGCAGAGCGATTATTTGTAAGGCAGATTGAGGACCCCGGGCAGAGCATTTTTGTGTGAGTCCGATTGAGGACCCTTGGCAGAGCAATTATTTGTAAGGCTGATTGAGGACCCCGGACAGAGCAATCATTTGTAAGGCTAATTGAGGACCCTGGGCAGAGCAATTATTCATGAGGCAGATTAAGGACCCTTGATACAGTCAGTTTTTGTGAGGGGATCAATTACGACTAACAAATCCTTGTCTGTGGGCAGATTTAGGTTCCCTACTACAGGCATTGTCTGTGAGGCAGACTGAGGTGGCTAGAGGGAGGTTATAACAGTAATCTACATGCAAAATAAGAAAGCTAAAATTCTAGTTATCTTAGAAAGAATATGCGTTATGTTTTTCTTATAAAGATTTGATACACAGACCGGGGTGAAATTATGGCCCAATGGTTGTATACGAACAAACAACAATGACATTAAGCTACATATAAACTATTTAAGCCTAAGAATTTTAAGTTTTAACGACTAATTTTGTAAAATGTTCACAATAGATGACTGACTAACGAGACTGTCATAAACACTCAGACGAATTAAGCCTCCAACTCAGTCGGATATAGAAATACGCAGACAATAAGCTCCCAAGTGGTGTTCTTCATTTAGGTATTTTAACACCGGCTTCCATTAAAGACGTATTTACTATGGTAATGTTTTAAACGCATATGAATAAATGCTGATTTCTTCATTAAATGTATAAAGATTAGCATACTATTACAGAGCCGACCAACTAAGCTTTAAACAGTATTATCCACTCTATATAACAGTTACTACTCGAAATATTAATTTGTTATTTTATATTAAAAAGTAATAGGAAAAAATAGTAGGATATATGATTGTATTGTAACTATGTAATACGTGTAGCAAATGTAATTTCTTTTTTCAAAACGACAACAATTAAAAACCGGTACGAACGACAACTGTTGCAGAATTCTTACCCAATCTAATATTTTATTATCAAATAGACAACAGACAATATCATTGGTGTTTAATTTATAAGCATAAATTATACTTTCAAATAAGTAGACAAATTTATCATTAGCATTCCAATATAAAATGACTTCAAATTACAATGCATAATCATTCCTCATACGTTCTCTCAGAGTCAGGATGTGGCGAAGTTTAGGTCTAGGTTTTATATTTGTACAGTTGTCTTTTTCGTCTTTAAATCACAATGACCCAAAAGCGACAGAATTTAAATATACATCAGGTACTGGAGACAGGGTTAGAATATTGCCCAACTGCGACGAGTTGGAGGAAGGACTTGCGGTGAAAGATGAACGTAATTATAAGAAATATGATGAAAGTTTGGAATCCCAGGTGACCAATGTTATTGAGGATGATGACGCAAATATAAAACAAGCTTATTCGAAGCTGCCCAGATTAAGATTACAACGCCAAAAACGTGGTGCCTTTACAACTGATTATGGTTACGGGTCAAGACTACAGGCAGGTTCGAATCTTGCTACAGATGTCTCAACACGGGACGCTATTTATGGCGCATATGGTCCAGGAAAAAGAAACATTTTAATAGTGGAAGATGATGCAAATATGGATGATGGTTCCGTTCCGTTAACTGAAAAGTTTGAAAAGCGTCACGTGACTGATTACGGGTATGGGTCAAGGATCAGAGCTGGAAAAAATGTTGCAAATTCACAAACGGTAAAGGAAGTTGTTTTTGGTGCACAAGGGCCAGGTAAACGATCAACACGCCAGAACGAGATGAATCGACAGTTAAATGAATTTATAAGAAGTGGCCGTACAATTTCGGACAGTGGTTACGGGTCGCGAATCTCAGCCGGAAGTAATATTGCAAAAGACATTATAACTCTAGAAGATATATTTGGCAGCTATGGTCCTGGTCGCAGGAAGAGAAATAATATGTTTGATAGTAAATACTTAGAAGGAGACGAAACATTCGGATTTGGTGATGCCACAAAACGTGTATCAGATCATGGATACGGTTCCAGAATTAGTGCAGGCTCGGATTTAGCTAAGTCTATTGCAGCGAAATCTATTTTTGGAATTGATGGTCCTGGCAGAAGATAATCCTAAAAACTATTATTTGCGATATTTGTAAGGATTTGTTTATGTAGAAAGACGGAAAGTAAACAACTTAAAGTGTAACTACTGTTAATCTATTGCTGAGAAGGAAAGTAAACATTTTGAATTTGTAATATTTTCCTTACATAATATTTTAATTTATGCTAATTTTTTAAGATAAGATATATTAAAATTAATGACCGCTTATCCCTTTTTTATTTTCAATAATACCTTGATGAATTTCCACCTATCATAGTATTAATAATTGATTATAGAAGAAGCGGTTGAAGCAATGAAAATAGTGTTTACTGTTTGTACTTGTAAGTTGATTGTTGCACCATATGTAATATTCTATGAGACATTCCATCGATCAGTGATATCGGGCACAGGTAATAATCTTATAGTTATATAATTACATGATTGATTATCTTTAATTATGTGCCAGTTATCTGATCGAGATATTTTGAACATCTTTGACTCTTTCTGCAAGAGCCAGTATACTCAGTTGAACACGTTTTCAAATAACGGGGATTTGCACCTGCTATTGTTGTTTTAGAATGAACTGCAGGTCAATACATTCAATTTCAATTCAATTTAGAATTTGATGTAATTTGTTCGAAATTGCATAAATATGTCATAGTGGCTATACACCTATTACAAGTTCTAATCGGTCACCTTGTATTATTGCTATTTTGTCAACACGAGTCTGTTATTTCATATTTTACTGAACGAATGCAGAAAATTTCATTTCAGAAATAAACATGTAACAACTTTTTGAAATGATTCACCAACAATTAAAAATAAAAAAATGCACAGTTGTATCAGTACCTTGCATGTCCGCTCTTTGTATTGATTACATCGATACATCTCAACCTCACTAACCGTAAACCAATTGCAAATAACATGTTAAAAGCAAACAAGAAAACTTCCACAACCACATAATTCTATTCATTTGTATTAGAATAACATTTCTTTCAATACATGTAGAGGTATATTTTTTCAATGGGGTCGAATCGTTGCATATAGTATATATACATATTTCTGATGATAAAAAAACTTTAAGAATTTTTAATTTGCAGTCGGTGTATTTCAAACATTGGTTCATATCTATTTCTGTATAAATTCTAATTACATTTTCAAAAACAATGCATAATGAATTGGTTCATATTTCTATAACTGTATCATTTTGAATTATATTTTCAGAAC
This sequence comes from Panopea generosa, assembly GCA_029582155.1. Classification (NCBI taxonomy): domain Eukaryota; kingdom Metazoa; phylum Mollusca; class Bivalvia; order Adapedonta; family Hiatellidae; genus Panopea; species Panopea generosa. Next base: position 64,146,303 of record CM055895.1, on the reverse strand, counting down.
ATGTGCTTAATATTTTATTTATATTGTTAGTTTAAACATATTTCATTGCAAAATATATACGCATATATATGTTACAAGCATACAATTAATACGGCGAAAGGATCTGGCCACAAGAGTAACGGCTTTCTCATTGAAAAGATAAATTTCATAACATTTCAATGGCTATATCATAATGTTGATTCAATTGTACAATATAAAATTTACAAACGAGTTTTGACGAAATATTAACATAATCAAGCAACCAGATAGAACTTTATCTAGGTGTATTTACGATTTGTCACCGATCGAAAATAAGCGACAGTCAGGTGATATTAAATAAAGTAAAATCCAGCCAATCGTTCTATTCAATTATATGTCATCCAAACAGTTAGTCGTTTATAAATGATCAGTTAGTAACAAAACCAATCAGTTATAACGATTATGAAACAATTCATGTTCGCGTTTTCTTATTTTGAGATACAATCTGTTGGTGAACGTAGAAATAAATTTGGTCGTCTAAGGTTATTTATTACCGTTTCCACACAACAATTCAATGGTCAACCTCGATCGAGTCAGTCGAAACAATGCTAAACATATGAACTCCCTTGGACATAGATTCGTATTGCCTTGTAAGGAACAATATTTACAATTATGAACACTCGCATTGTATCAGACGTAAATAGGTTTTTTATTCAAAATATAGAAACAATACAAAATGTTATCAAAGCCAACTTTTTTGTTCGAGTAAAAAATGCATGGTAAATTACATGGTGTAGTTTTGTGATCAGTGTGTCCCGAATAGGGTTAGATGGTTACATACCTTATCTTAACAACTCACAAGCAATTAATGAACTGTTCTACATATAAAGAAATGAGCTTCTGGAACTCATTACAAATGATTGCAAAAGTGCATGTTCCAATAGATAATCCTCTGATGGTCCAAGTATGCAGACAATACCTGGGGTTAACCAGGTTGCTTTTCCACAATTTCGATGGCTTGATGACCTTCATTTTTTTATAAATCTGCCCATTTGTTGCAGTGAACCAAATCGTCTCTCTAAAGGCTCATTAAACTTCCGAAACGATCGTTTTTAGTTTTAATTTAAGTCAGTCTTACTTTTCCAGATGATAGAATACATGTATATTTGATCACTGAGATTCTTTGCGAAAAAATAAACACATATTTAATACATAATTAAGAACGGGTTTTGTTTACAAAGTAATGTGCTTTTCTTTCCGATAAACACCCTCGGCAGAAAACGGGGAGTTACGAAGTTTGTTCGAAAACGCGTCGGTCGGCAATACATGATTAATTCACTTCAGAGAAAAACATAGTATGGGGAACTGTAGGGGATGCGTTTAAGAATAAAATAAGGTAGTTTTTAAGAACATCCCCCTTTATTCCCCTCGTGTATTAAAGATCTTGAACCCACAAGCTATTTTATTGCATGTTTAGAAGCAACAAATCGTTTACATAAAATTTAAAACAAAATTACTTTTTTAATAACTGTACTAAACAAACCTCCCTTGGTAGCCTCTCACTATTGACTGCGATAAAGTGATTTTTGACGTAACAGCGCGTGCAATAATATATCACGCGTATATGCAAGGGAAGATTCTGAGCAAGAATTCTAGACCAAACTACTATTCCGTACTCATTGTTTTTCAGTGCGTATTAATTATATAATGCGTACTACGTTCTATACAGTTCTATTGAAGACATCAATATATTTTCTAAAAAAAAAAAAGAAAACCCAATAGCGATACATAAAATTACTGAAGCCATTACTTTTCTAATCTTGTTAATGAACCCCTTGTCTGATTTAATTTAATAATATTTTATTGCATCTATTATATTCAATTACATGATTAATAACAAAACAATTATATTTATATATAGTGCAAAAGGGTTGTGCTACAAGTTTTAACAACATTAGCAACAGCCTCCCCAATGAGAAAATCACATTTAATTGTACACATTTTTTTATCGCAGACATTTTGAATATATATATATATATATATATTTGCTATATAAGTAAAGAAAATAAAATCTTTTAATAAGATAACATTTATTAATGTAAATTCTGACTTGAAATGAGAAAGGATGATTATAACTTACCAAGATGAACTCCTGTCTTGCCGAACCCCGGGATACATATCCCATTAAGCTAACCGTCATAGTTTTGTAAAAACAGTGACAGAGATGATAAAGATATAATTTGGAGTAAATAAAATGTAAATGAACGTTTGGTAAGTATGCTTACTTATTTCATTTTCCTTGATTTTTTAGATAATCACAATTGTTTATCCATTAATAAATAACAAAAGCATAACAAAAGGAACTGAGATCTGTGTCTAGTCGATTTTATATCTTGTGAAAAAACAATCTCGGATCAAGAAATTTCACAGGACACCGCTTTCTATATTGAGGCGGAGTAACCTTCAAATGACTCTGGGAAAAACCCTGCATAGTTCAACAGAAGAGGGGATCACAGATTTAGAAAAAAAATTCTGTTCTTCTTTGAACGGTTGAAAAGTTCAAGTTGTTTCTCAAATTATACGGATTAGCTTCATCAATAGTTTGAGGAAACAATTCAGAGAGATATGTAGGTAAACAACCATGTTTTCTTTAAATACTAAAATCAATTTTTGCATTTTCCGTCTGTCTGAAAGAGATACCCAGCTAATTGCAATAAATAATCTATTTATTGAGACAGAGCGTGTTAGACCAGTTACTTTTCTTGCAGCTTCATATTGTATTTTTTCTAATGCTTCTTTTTCAATAATGGTGCAGCTATCCCAAACAACTGATGCATATTCTAATATAGGTCTAAGACAGGAAATGTAAATTTGATTGAGTGTTGAGCGTTTTAATTTGAATTTTAACATTTGCATTGAACCTAATACTTTTGCAGCTGAAGAAGATATTTTTGATATATGTTCATGCCATGAACCGTCTTTACTTAAAGTGACACCAAGATGCTTATGGTGCATAATAGAAACTAGATCAGTTCCAGCGAAGATTAATTTTGGAGGTTCTTTGTTAGCTAACGAAAAAGTTACGACTTGTGTTTTTAATGGATTAAAGTTTACAAGCCATTGTCTAGACCAAGCAGAAATCATTTGTAAATCAAAATTAAGGGTTGTTTTAATTATTTTTGTGTTGAATGATGACAATGCAAGAAAGCTGTCATCAACAGAGAGTCTGGTAGTACTTACTAAGGATTCAGCTATATCATTGACATAAATTAAAAATAAAATAGGGCCAAGCACTGAGCCTTGAGGAACACCGGCATTTAAATAGTTGTTTTCTGAAAAGGAAGAGCCAATAAATACTCTTTGCGTCCTTTTATTTAGAGAATTTTCAATCCATCTGTTAAGTTTACCTGTAACTCCGTACTGACGCAGTTTATGTATGAGACCTGAATTCCAGACTCTGTCAAATGCTTTTGATATATCACAAAAAACTATAATGGTGGTTTTCTTTTCATCAAATGCCTTACTAATTTGGTGGTATATGTCAATTAACTGATAAATTGTTGAATGACCAGGGAGAAATCCTGACTGATTTTTATAAATCAGGTTATTTAAATGAAAATAATTGTATAAATGCTTGAATATTACTCTTTCCATGACCTTACCAATACAGCTAATTAATGAAATATGTCTATAGTTTGATGGAATATCTTTAGCACCTTTTTTAAATAATGGTATTACATTTGCTAATTTTAAACAATTTGGGTATATGCTTTCTTGTAAAGACCTATTAAAAATGATGCAAAGTGGTCGGCATAACGTTTTAGCCGTTTCTTTTAACATGTGATGGCTTATTTCGTCTGGGCCGCTAGCTTTTTTGAAACTAAATTGGAGAGAACATCAGAAATTTCTTGTTCTGTGATATTATGAATTGTGGCATCAGTTTTCAAAACAAAATTTGGAAGTTCAGAGTCGGTATCATCAATTGTAGAGATAGAAACGAAGTAATTGTTTAAGGTATTGGCTATTTCTTCATCAGAAATTGAAAAATTATTGTTTTCATTTTTAAGTGGTAGTATTTTATCACATTTTGTTGTATTTTCTTTTATAAGCATTTTTACCAGCTTCCAGTACTGTGAGGGTTGTGTAGTATTTAAATTTTGTCACGAATATTCAATATTACTGAAAAATATTTCTTGGGCATGTTTTTTCATGTCATTTACTTTTTTTCTTATTCGCTTATAGTTATTCCAGTCCAACATTTTATTTGATTGTTTTAATCTGTCACGTTTTCTGGATGTACTGCGTATTTCTGAATTATACCACGGCTTATCACTAGGGCGTACTGTTACAAAGTAGGTTGGGATAGAGGATTTTGCTATTTCGAGAAATTTACTAAAGAATGAATTACAAGCTACATCAACTGAGTTATTAAGAAAAAAAGACCAGTCTGCTGATTATATAATGACATTTAGCTTATTAAAATCTGCAATTTTTGTAGTTCCAAACGCGACGCTTATAAGAAGCATTACATTTAAAATCAATTTTAATATGTGCATATGTGGCATAATGATCACTTATAAGTCTGTCTGTTTCAAAAATACCAGATTCATATGTTAAAATGTTGTTTGAAATTGCAATGGGATCAGTTGAAGTACTTGAATGGTCACTAACACGGGTTGGAACTGTTATAACATTAGTCATGTTCAGACTAAGTATATCCCGAAATTTTCTATTAAGCAGATTCAGTTGGTCTTCATTTATATCTCGGACTAATATGATGTTTTGTATTTTCTCTGAAGCTTTTTCAATACATTTGTTTAATTTTGCCCAAAAGTCTACAGTAAAGTGAGGTGGCCTATATACTGTACATAATAAAAAAGGTTTATTTTTATCTTTGATTTCAATCCATAGTGTTTCTGGGAGAAGGTTTTCTAAATCTAATAATCTTTGGGGTCGTAAATGATATGAAGCATATACAAGAAAGCCACCAGAATGTGCAGTATTGTCTCTCCTGAAAACATTATCAAAACCATCCAGAGATAAAAAGCTGTTGTTTACTTCTATTGATAAGTGGGTTTCAGTGAAGCATAAAATGTCAAAATCCGCAATATTTTCCGTAATGTAATTCATCTTATTTCTAATACTGCGGATATTTTGATGTACTATTGAAAGGCAATGATCCGTATAATTAGTAAGGCCTGGATTAATCTCAATATCACCTGATAACAAGATTAATATAGTTAAAAAGATACATATATTACAAAAAGAATCTAACAATATTACTTTGTTATCTATGTTATGTGGCACTTGATGATTCATGATTTCATTTTTTTGGTAATTTCTGACAAGTAATTTGGAGAAATAACATTGTAAAATAACTGACAATAAAACAAACTGAATGTTACGGATAATGTACGGTATATGACACTTACATTTTGTAGCATGTTTGAACAGTTCATTTCTCATACGTATAAGATCATTTATCACAGTTAACAGTGGATATGAAACAAAACAGTAAGATTTTGATAATCTCTGTCTACCGTTGTAGTATAGCTCTATTGACACTCTCAATGAAGCTATGTCATTACCTATATGGTAAAAGTTTTAAGTCAATAAATAGGGAGAGAGAACAAAGAGCTACTCATTTGAATATAATTGGGAGAATTTCGGGATATCGGCATAAAAGGGAAATCTAATTGTCTTAATCCGCACACAGCCACTGCACTATTCATTTGTGTACTTCCGAACACTGGCGGAGATACTGTCCGCAATCAACCAAGTCATTACGGAATTACAAAAAAATGTAAAGAAAAGTTAGAAGCTTGACCCGGTCGTCTAAGAAATACACATTTCGATCGAAGTTATTTATTTTCTTCCTTTTTAAAAACAGTCACTTATGGGTCTGCAGGAATGGTTTTAGCAATACTTTAAAGACATTTAATTACAATTATTTTGTCGAAACGATTGCATTTCGGAAGTTTAATGACGCTTTAAAGTGTTATAGCTTCATCAAACTGTACCCAATGTCATCCAAACTTGACAGACATCATGAATATGTTCCTATATGTACAGTGGCATATGATTATTGAAATAAGTAAATCAATATCATATTTCAGAAGAAACCCGATTTCATAAAAAAAAAATATGTTTATCACAAGTAACAGATACTTTAGTTTATACTAATTTATTTTAGCTCGATTGCGATGAAAGCTCAGAGCTTATATGAACCGCTCTCGAGTCCGCTTCCTGGATAGAACCAGTATTGATTGTTGTTTTATGAGAAGCATCGGGTCTAGTTGGGGATCGAACTCAAAACCTCTGACGTGCGAGGCCAGCACTCTATCAATTACACTACCGCTCCCGCTTTCAGAACCCCATTACATGTTATTTCAAAGAATATTTCATTATCAAAATTCGTTTTTTTAAAGTTTTTAAAGCCTCGACTTGTAGATTCGGATAAAGTCTCGATCACCGTCAACGCTTGCTTTCCTAACAGTCAAACATCTTAAATATTTCTCCTTTGAAAGAAAGTTGCTGCGTGTTCTTATGAAGTATATGATACATGTTGTTTATTTCAAACAATGTGACGTTCTCAGCAATTTTCATTGTTTTTCCCACTATCGATCCATATCTGTTTCTGTCGATTGCTTATTTAAATAATTTTATGACAGAAATGACAGAATATTTGCAATTAATTTCGTCGGAATAGAATATGAAAGAATGTCCGCTATGGGGTCAGTTTGTCTTAACAACTTACATCTTAATTTCTGGTTCCAACCTTTTTTCTGCACAAAATAACCTTTTAAAATGGTCAGGACTACAATGCAATTATACTCAGAAATGGCACTATATCAACATTTAGGCACTAAGACCAGTATCTTTGAAACGACACACATGTATAGATAGACATTTCTAGTTTTTGAGCAGTTTTTAATGGACGAAAACGATTTTGTACCAATACTATTCTATTGTTTATACAATGTACAAATAATCGGTTTTCGTTATTATCACCCCGACGTATTTGTTTGTACATGGACATTTATCTCAATTGTTGTTTTATGTACACATATATTCACATTGAACAAAATGTTATGGCCCTTGAATTATGTTCGCTTCATTGATTTGTAAATAGCATCTACTCTCTTATCTAAAGTTATTCTAATGTAACAAAAACACCATAGACTGTTATTGTTACATACTTTCACTTAGCATATTTGAGGTTTGTTATTGTTACACGAAATTCTCTTTTCATACTTTAGTTTTGTTTTTGTCGAACCGGTTGCGGTTAGCATTGTTGTTACAATCGCGGTTCGGTGTATGTCCGTCCGTCCGAGGCTCGATTACGCGTACTCACAAACAACACGATGCGATGGAGGGTTTCCTTATCTCATCGCAGGTAAGCTCTCACGATTGGGTCTGTTAACTAGCAATTGTTACGAGCACGCTGATTGGTCAGCTGCTTAAGGGAAAGTTTGAATGGCGTCATAATTTAGTAAGCGTTCCATTGCTATGATTTTCGGGACGCCATAGAATTCCCTGCATTTTTTATTGGTGGTTAATAGACCTGATTCGGGAGATATCAGGTTCTGGGATAGACTTTTGCATGAATTAATAAAGAAAACAGAGTACCTATATGTGTATTTAATAAAGTACTTTGAACTGTTCATTTCATTCTCAATAACAAGAACTTATGTAAAAGGATATGAAACTTGCACCTCTCTACTAAATGTTGATAAAATAGCACGCGAAGAATTAACGATTTGGCAAATTAATAATTCACAGAGCAACTGATTTCATTTAAGTAAAATGTAAGATGCATGTAACATTAGATGTTTTATAATGCCTTGAACACGCAAAATGATCTTGAATTTAAAATAATGCAGTTTGAAGTAAAATGTCAAGTACTTTCCTTGATTTTAGTTGCAGTATATAAATTTTGAAATCATATAAGAAATAATAACAATTCTAATACAATTTGCTGGGGGTTGTTTTGTTTTGTAAAGAATTCCATTGTGCAAATGAATAGAATTTTTATTTGTATTTCTGAATGGAAGTTATGTTATTTGAAAACGAGATTTTGCGAAAGTTTGCATAAATATGCGAGCTTTCATAACATCTCAATTGGTTGATTTCCCTTCTTTGCATAGGTCTTTGTTAATGATTACCATTTCAAATGTTGGACATAATTTTTCGTTCGTTCAATATGTTACAGGGAAATATGGTCAAGACTTTGGACTTATCGAAGAAGAATGTTTCCCATATGAGGAACGTGACATGCCCTGCAAACAGACCACGTGCCAGAGACACTATACACGCGATTATTATTACATAGATGGATATTACGGCGCCTGTAACGAACCACTGATGAGGGAGGAGCTTGTCAAAAATGGACCAATCACTATGAGTTTTGAAGTTTACAAAGATTTCACCTCTTACAAGGTAAGAACTACAATTTAAGTTAATTTTATAAGGTCTATAAAGATGTTTGTAGACTAGAATTCTGGAATACAACGTTGGTCGGTTGGACGAGAGTCCTCAAAACATGTGGATGGTTGTGTGTTCTATATTTCATGTATTCTTACCCCAATTTTCAAGCTTCACTTTCTTTCCAAATTCAAAATTCAAACATGACAGTTCAGTTATGCACAATTAGAATACATAAAATCAAACGGATGTGTCTGATTAATTAAATCCTCAAATTCCAATACTAAAAATCAAAACGTATTATTTTTCCTGACCTTTTACCTTTGCATAAAGGTCAATCCCGAAATGGGCGTAATATGTGCAATCTGTAATTAGCGGTCCGCAGCCTAAAAGTCATACCGCATCTGTTAAAAACAGGTCTGGAAGTGTTTCCGTCGGTTATACTGGCGGTGTTAAATATTCCTTGTTTCTTCATATTTAAGATGTTTTCACCTTTTTCTAATGATCATTTTGTGATGTGTATATAGCATAATTGATGTATTTGAAGCCGGACCCGATTAGTTCAGTCGGTTACGCGTCTGACTATTAATCCAGGGGCCGTGAGTTCCCACCCGGCAACAGTCTCCTCCGTGATGATTGATTTACGACATTGCGTCTCATTATTATTCGTCTCTCATGGCTGATTCAAGTGGGAAAGTTATCAGCTACTTGCGGATATGGGGTGTGCTCGGGGACTGGCTAACCTTTCAGGAACCCAGGAAACAGAACGGAATGTGCGTTTCCCTTCTTATATTTGGGTATTTTATGAATGATACGATTTTTAAACTGTTTCATTCACTTTCTAATTTCAAATAAAGAGGATAACCTATAATGGGCTTACACCTAAAAGCCGCTATGCTTTTTTGTTATCCATTACATTTCACATTAACACTTGCAGGGCGGGATCTACCACCACACTGGGGTTGAGGACAAATTCGACCCTTGGGATATATCAAATCACGTGGTCCTTGTTGTCGGATACGGTGAAGAAATGGGTCAGCCATATTGGATCGTCAAAACCTTCTGGGTTCCGGAGTTGGGAGAGGACGGATTCTTCCGTATACGACGAGATGTAGACGAATTCAGGATGGAAAGTATGGCCGTCGGTACAATACCGGTTGTGTAACAGTATCACTGAAAAAAGGCGGCAAATTAAAGTCTTGTTGATTGGTACGAGAGACGTCCTTTAAATTGAACAACTACATGACTTTGTGTTTCTGGTATGAGTGTAAAGTAAGTAGGTAGTTGGCAGTTGGTAGTTCGGGATTCGGATAACCCACTATCGACTAGTTGCCCGCTGGGGACTCGGATTCCTTAGTATAATCACTATTTAATCTACATAATATTCTTTTACTCGTGTTTATATGTTTAACAATACAATCAATAAAAAATGTAACTATATAAATTAATATAAAATCTGAATCCCGAACTGGCAGCTTGTTGGTAGTTGGTTATTCGAATCCCCAACTACCAACTGCCAACTATCTACTAACTTTACACTCATGTTTTCAGTCCGGTTTTCATTTGAATTATCATGACATTTTGAGTATTTATGTCATACTGAACAATAATTCTGTCCAACTAGATATACACATTTGGAGATAAACGTTCGTGAATATCATATTATTAAGCTATTGATTAAAGAAGCAGACATTAGCTGTTTGCTGTTCTGATTATAATGGATATAGATATGACCGCGGTGTGGTCTAGTGGTAGAGCGTTCGCCTCGCATGCGGAAGGTCGTGGGTTAAATCCCCGGCCGGGTCATACCAAAGACTTTAAAAATGGTACTAGAAGCTTCGTCGCCTGACGCTCAGCATTTAGAGAAGAGTTCTAGGTCTGGTCAGCCCGGTGTCAGTATAATGTTACTGGGTTGGGTATCATACCATGTGTCTGCGGCATGATACTCCAGTGTGACAGCGCTTAGAATACTGTCTCAAGTAGACACCGTCGCGATATGGCTGAAAAATTGTTGAAAGCGACGCTAAACACCATACAACAACATGTATATAGATATCTAAGGAACACACGGCAGTGACATCGATTTTGGTCTTAATCGAGCTTCAGACCAATGTTTATTTAGTGAACGTATGACAGCTCAGTTGTATGGAAGTGTCATCCTCCGAGTATACATTATTATGTTATAGTATCTGTTTGTAGTGGGCGCTCCGGGATCATTGATAATATCTAGCAGTATATATTCCGGTTGATTTTCTTTATTAAGGTTGTAAAAGTTCATTTTGATCCATCCATCATAAATGTTGTATCATTTGCGCTGTGGTTTGCTTCTCTATTGTAAATTATAATATCTTTAATATTATTATTGTTTAGCTCTGCATGGCTTATGTCATGGAGAGTGTCCATTGTTCGTCGTCCGTCTTCCGTCGACCGTCGACCGTCTGGATAGCACTTTCATTTTTCATTGCATTTTAAACAAACTTACACAACAGTTATATACGAGGTATGTCCCAAAAGAAATAGGACGCATTTAGAAATGTAACGTTAAGTGTTTTAATCCAAACAAAACTTGGCATGAGTAATTTTCCATATTTAAACTATTAGCATGCAAAATTTCAACATCGTACACTAACTTTTAACACTAATTTTGACAAGTCAAAATGTACGAGGAGATATCCAGAAGTTCGTGGAAAAATGTTATAAAAAATTATTGTGCACACGTTCATAAGTGTAAACTACACAACTTAAACATTAATGTATTACACATCTATTGTAAGTAATTTGTTTTTCATGCAACCATTATAAAATTATAGTAATCAAAGTAACGTACATGCACATGAATTGCCGCAGCTCAATTTTTTAATGAACTCAAATTTATACATGTTAATCATTAAAAATATATTTCTTCAATTCCGCGGGAAAACAGACATGTTTGAAGCAATGTCATTAACGTCTTTAAATTTAACATCATTAGTTGTTTTAATCGCACGCATTCGAATTCAGCGCAGATTTCATTGAGGAGGTCTTCGCAAGCGTGCGTATAAATGGCCTCTGAAGAACGGTTAAAACAACGAGCGGCGATACAATTCTGCGTAAATCTCGGGCATACACCGATACAGACGATGGAACGTCTTAACAGAGCCTCAAAGAAACCTGCTGTCGCACGTTCTCTAGTCTACAAATTGCATAAGTGATACAGCGATGGCCGGCACTCTACAAGGGGCTGTCGAAGCGGAAGGACCTGTTCTCCGGAGCTCCAGCCTTCAAAGTGGGTCAAACTAGGTTGTATTATCATGCGACGAATTCTAATCATCTATATCATCCATGTCACATCCATTTTACATGGGTTGACTTTTTAATACTGCATGCCATGTTTTAATGTGGCCCTAGAAAGGATCGTTTTGATGCAAATAACCAACAGCTCAACGGACAGCGGTACAGCGAACGGCTTATCGAAGACTAAGCGGCGGTGGAACCAACTGGAAACCTTCTATTATCAACAATCAACAAGTATCTAAAAGAATCAACTTCGACAATTCAACCGACTTAGACAAACTAATCACCTTATCCAGCCAGTGGTGCAGCACCGGGAGGTGAATCGAACCTGCCGATACTATCCACTGGCATTGTAATCAGTTGTTCCTGTTCGCCAAAAAGTCTAGAGTAAAGTGCGAGGGTAAAGAAGCGCTTATACATACGTGATGACCGAGAAACCATAATGGACGATGATACGTGCGGTCGCCCAACGTCAAAACCACGTTAAAGTCACGTTAAATTTGTCAAAAATCTTCTAGACAAGGACCACCGAGTAACAATACATGAACTATGCCAGGATTTGGATATGGACTACGGCACCGTTCATAGAATCATCAAAGTTGAATTAAAATTAGCCGAATAAGTGCGCGAGTGGTTCCCCGATTATTAAAAGGTCATGAAATGGAACGCCGGGTAACAGAATCTATGAAGTTTCTAGCGAAATACGCCAAAAAGGGCGACTCATTCCTAAATAGGATTATAACTACCGACGAATTGGTTGTTTTACTATGATCCGGAAACGAAACAACAGTCATGTCAGTGGAAATCAACTGATTCGCCGCCACCGAAAAAAGCCAGAATGTTCAGATCGTTAGAAAAAAACAGTATATATGTTCATCGTCTTCTTCGACATCGATGGAATAATCCTGAGCCACGCCGTTCCGAAAGGCCAGTCTGTCAATGCATTGTATTATTCAAAGGTACCGATTTTATAACAAACATTAATTCACTTATAATTTAACAATAGTTTTAAAAATAAAACAAGCAACATATTACACGTACTATAAAAATACAAAATTCTACATAATTTATATATTTACAGCTTTAGCAGATTAAGGAACGAGACATTTAAATAATTAAAACTAGATTTTCTTAGTGTTTTTTTTTTCGTGTACATTTCAGGTCCCTCGCCGGCATCTCGATGGATCAATAACTAGGACGCACCCAACTGGTTATGAAGGTCGACTGATAATACACCAGGACAACGCACCAGCTCACTCGTCGGGAGAAGTACAGACGACAATTGAAATCCAAATGGAGGCAGAGGTTCTTCCACATCCGCCGTACTCCCCAAATCTTGCACCGAGTGATTTTGCACTCTTACGGAGATTAAAGTGCGAATTGAAGGGCAAACATTTTATTAACTTAAAAGAACTTCAAACGGAATCTAATTCCATTTTGTATTCATATCCATCGGACTGGTACAAGCAATTTTTTCATCAGTGGGTAGAACGCCACTGCAAATGTATAGAAAAACACCGCTTACTTTGAGAAGAATTGACGCCGCGACGTCGTCTATAAAATTGACCTGCGGCACATCACTACATACATGATGTATATCAAATGTATGTCAATTATTTGTTATATTGTATATTTTATTTAAAATTTGTATACAACTTTCATTGAGATTGAATATTACAAACTGAAAATATTACACATATATAAGATGTAGTTTTTATTAAATAGCATTTGTCCACGAACATCTGGATAACCATCGTATATGTAACAAAGTACGGGGGAGTTTGACGTTATTTATGCGACGTCAAGTTGACATTCAAATGAAAGTCATTCTTTTTTCGAGGTATGAACCGCTGTGCAAAACACATTTTTTTTGCGGTACTGCACCCACTTCTGGTATATGTTACATACTATGATGACTCGTAAATGTATACTCAGGCAGTTGCGTGAAGTTGGCTATGAGAGCGGCAATCGTAGATCAACATTCAATGCAAATCCAGGTCTGAGATCGTAGATCAACATTCAAAAAAAAAGTCAAAATTTGAATAACGACCCAGGTCTGCAATCGTAGATGAACATTCAATGCAGATCCAGGTCTGAGACCGTAGATCAACATTCAATGCAGATCCAGGTCTGAGATCGTAGATCAACATTCAAAATAAAAGTCGGAATTTGAATACCGACCCAGGTCTGCAATCGTAGATCGACATTCAAAATAAAATTAAAAACACGGACAAAATTTGAATGCAGATCCAGGTCTAACATCGTAGATCAACATTCAAAATAAAAGTTAAAAGACGGACAAAACTTGAATACAGACCCAGGTCTGCAATCGTAGATCGACATTCAAAATAAAAGTTAAAAGACGGAGTGAACTTGAATGCAGATCCAGGTCTGACATCGTAGATCAACATTCAAAATAAAAGTCGGAATTTGAATACCGACCCAGGTCTGCAATCGTAGATCAACATTCAAAATAAAATTAAAAATACGGACAAAATTTGAATGCAGACCCAGGTCTGAGATCGTAGATCAACATTCAAAATAAAAGAGAAAAGACGGACAAAATTTGAATGCAGACCCAGGTCTGAGATCGTAGATCGACATTCAAAATAAAATTTAAAATACGGCAAAACTTGAATACAGACCCAGGTCTGAGATCGTAGATCAACATTCAAAATAAAAGTTAAAAGACGGACAGAACTTGAATACAGACCCAGGTCTGAGATCGTAGATCAACATTCAAAATAAAAGTCGGAATTTGAATACCGACCCTGGTCTGCAATCGTAGATCGACATTCAAAATAAAATTAAAAATACGGACAAAATTTGAATGCAGATCCAGGTCTGACATCGTAGATCAATATTCAAAATAAAAGTTAAAAGACGGACAGAACTTGAATACAGACCTAGGTCTGAGATCGTAGATCAACATTCAAAATAAAAGTCGGAATTTGAATACCAACCCAGGTCTGCAATCGTAGATCGACATTCAAAATAAAATTAAAAATACGGACAACATTTGAATGCAGATCCAGGTCTGAGATCGTAGATCAACATTCAAAATAAAAGTCGGAATTGGCATACCGACCCAGGTCTGAGATCGTAGATCGACATTCAAAATAAAATCTAAAATACGGACAAAACTTGAATACAGACCCAGGTCTGAGATCGTAGATCAACATTCAAAATAAAAGTAAAAAGACGGACAGAAATTGAATACAGACCCAGGTCTGAGATCGTAGATCAACATTCAAAATAAAAGTCGGAATTTGAATAACGACCCAGGTCTGCAATCGTAGATCGACATTCAAAATAAAATTAAAAATACGGACAAAATTTGAATGCAGACCCAGGTCTGAGATCGTAGATCAACATTCAAAATAAAATTTAAAAGACGGACAAAACTTGAATACAGACCCAGGTCTGCAATCGTAGATCGACATTCAAAATAAAAGTTAAAAGATGGACAAAACTTGAATGCAGATCCAGGTCTGACATCGTAGATCAACATTCAAAAATAGAGTCGAAATTTGAATAACGACCCAGGTCGGCAATCGTAGATCGACATTCAAAATAAAATTAAAAATACGGACAAAATTTGAATGCAGACCAATGTCTGAGATCGTAGATCAACATTCAAAATAAAAGTTAAAAGACGGACAGAACTTGAATACAGACCCAGGTCTGAGATCGTAGATCAACATTCAAAATAAAAGTCGGAATTTGAATACCGACCCAGGTCTGCAATCGTAGATCGACATTCAAAATAAAATTAAAAATACGGACAAAATTTGAATGCAGACCCAGGTCTGAGATCGTAGATCAACATTCAAAATAAAATTTAAAAGACGGACAAAACTTGAATACAGACCCAGGTCTGCAATCGTAGATCGACATTCAAAATAAAATTAAAAATACGGACAAAATTTGAATGCAGACTCAGGTCTGAGATCATAGATCAACATTCAAAATAAAAGTTAAAAGACGGACAGAACTTGAATACAGACCCAGATCTGAGATCGTAGATCAACATTCAAAATAAAAGTCGGAATTTGAATACCGACCCAGGTCTGCAATCGTAGATCAACATTCAAAATAAAAGTTAAAAGACGGACAGAACTTGAATACAGATCCAGGTCTGACATCGTAGATCAACATTCAAAATAAAAGTCGGAATTTGAATACCGACCCAGGTCTGCAATCGTAGATCGACATTCAAAATAAAATTAAAAATACGGACAAAATTTGAATGCAGACCCAGGTCTGAGATCGTAGATCGACATTCAAAATAAAATTTAAAAGACGGACAAAACTTGAATACAGACCCAGGTCTGCGATCGTAGATCGACATTCAAAAAAAAAGAGAAAAGACGGAGTTAACTTGAATGCAGATCCAGGT